>DF240916.1:42649-97202 GCA_000507305.1 Breviolum minutum Mf 1.05b.01 | reverse complement strand
TTGCTCTAAGAACAGTTCTGTTTGGTTTGCCTTGATCCGTGATGTACGTTGAAGGGCAGCGCTTGAGTGGACTCTTTTGCTCTAAAGAACCTCTTGATTTGTTTGCATTGGATAAATTAATTGGTTTAAACTGGCTCCATAAGTGTTTTTGGGAAACTTTGAAAAGAGCGTCAGAGTCAATTAAAAGATGGATGTTTCCAGATCACCAGCAGGAATTGCCCGAGGATGGTTGCGATGAGGCAGATGACGCACCAGTGACTGGAAGTGGATGAATCATATTGTCGTATTTCAACACGTGTGTCTAAACCAACTGGTTTTCCTTAAAAAAAAGGTAAAACCCATTATCTTCTGACTCAACCCTCCTTTTGTGTTTTGTGGGAGGGAACAATGTTGATCATTGAACCAACTATGAATCTGCATGACCTTTCACATGGAGCTGCGATCGATGGCAGGTTGCCATGGCACAGGCGTTGGCAACTCTTTGCAGCCTCGCACAGGTGGGATTGATTTGTCAAGATTAGATCAAGATGCTGGGCGATGCTGGGTACTATGGACAACGGGAGATTAATTTAGAGTTCATGTAATTCTTACGAATGTGGTCGAATGTCATACTTTTTTGCGTGACTTGCAGTGTATGAATTGCCTAATGTTGATGTTTTAGCCAGGCCAGAAGTAGGGGCGAAGAACGTGTGGGACTCCAGAATTTGGGCAGGAGTCATTTGCTGGTCATCACTGGGCATAGACAAACCACGACCAAAACCAGCAGCCAATCAAGTCAAAGCACCTGTTACCTAGGCCTACGTGCAGCCAGAGCTTTGTTGAAGAAAATCGACGTGGCCACTCCAACAGCGCAGGCGCACCATGCTTCGACTCCAAAACCTTCAAGAGAGTTTGGACATTTGAACTTGAACAGTGTGAAAGACCCTTTTGTTGGCATTTGTAGCGGATCACACTACCTTGTACCTTACTAAGTAGGATGTCATCATAATCCATTGGAATCTCCATGAACAAAGCAGGATTTATATCCATTCGGATCTCTATTGGATAGAGCTTCAACAAGGGATCCCCTCCAAAGATGCGCCAAGCGCCGCGCCGTGCGAAAGGCCTCCTTGCGAGTGTTATGGACAGAGCTTCGTAACTTGAGGCGGTGTCAGGGTATCAAAGAGGAGGCCAGGGGATGCTGTGAGGGAGGGAAAAGGGATGCACATACAAATTATACACATCACATGTTAAAATCTATGAAGAACGTATCTTCAAACATACAAACAAATAAGAACTACTGTCGATGTCGATGATATATGGATTATGGTCTATTTTCTTATTTTGATTTTGGTATACGCACCAGAACAAAAAACACATATTTGATCTTAGCTTTGACATAGCTGGCTGTGCAACCGAGGCGCTGCAACTTCAACAGCATGTGGCGGAACGTGCACGGGTCACCTTCGGCTGGTCTCTGGGCCGATCCTGGTCACAGAGAGGTGCCTTCAAATCGGCGAGTTTCCCTGATGAGTACTGGTGCTACGCATCCTATGTCAGTTGAAGGGAGTTTAACGTTTGTAACTTTTGCAAATATAGAAGTACTTGAAGAGTGGCACGTGCTCAGATATTGCAATTCATTGGAAGGAGTCAACTTTAAATGAATGAAATGGATGTTTGAGAAAGAACTTTTGGCTTCACAGGTGCAAAGAATTCACAGAAACAGTCTGACGAGGCTTCGGTCTTGGCATGGAGTGACTTTTCGAGCTTGTGTTCCCTTGTTTTCAACGCGTATATTGTGACGATCCTTCAGAATTGAAGCACCTAGATTTTTTTTTGTAGACACGTTTGACTCTGATAGGTGTTCAAAACCACTGGATGGTAGACTAGCTGTGACTAGCTCTTAAAACTGTCTTTTTTGGCTCAGTGGTTTGGACAGCCAAGGTGGAGGTGGAGAAGAAAGGAAGTAGAAAGAGAACGCCGTTGAGAAGAGCTCCAGAGGATAGCGGCAGCGCCGCCAAAGATTCCCATGGACCGGCGCCCTCACCGCAAATCTCAGATCCATCAAAGGTGGATCCCATCCACGTTGAGGGTGGACCTTTGTCCAAAGACGCTGGTGATTCAGACAGCGACGTCATCGTGGAGTTTCATGAGAATGTCGATGAGCTCAGATTTTGGAGAGTCATTTATATATCCGTACAACTAGGTCACTAGGTACCTGGATTTACAATGATTTGTATAGATGATGGGATTTACTACTGACAGAAGGCTTTTGTTGTCAGAGATACCTTAGCATTACAGTTTTTTCATAACCTCCAAGGCCAGCAGCCCAAAGATGGTTGTAGAGGTTGGACCAACGGACCAACGGTGGGAGTGACATGGAAACCTTTGATGAAACCTTTGAGCTCAGAGATGTTTCGACATGATATCATCCATATCATCCCTTTCGACTTTGGAGAAACATGGAGAAACCCCCCATTTTTCCGATTTTGTCGGTGTTTTTTGCCGAAGCCAACGGCGTTGAGGCATGAATTTGGGTTTTTATTTGTTTGAATTTCACTTGGATCCTATGTTTCCTGTCACTGCCAGGTGCAAAAAGAACCAGTGCCCACCTTGACAAAGACGTCAAGATGGAACAAGAAACGCAGGAACCGTCTTGCAGGAAAAGTTCCAGGAGATAGTAGTCGCAGGGCTGCCAAAGATTCTGCTGGACAATCACAGGGGAACAAGACTGGCAAGAAGCGGCGTGGACATCCACCAAGTGCAGATGGTGCAGACCAGAAGGATTCACAACTTTCACACCGCAAGGCGGCAAACCCGACGACCGGAGGGACACAACCAAAGGATGTGCATTTTTCTGATAGATCGGAATCTGGGCAGCATGTGGACAAAAATTGCTAGCAAAAAGGGTAGGGTGGGCTTATCACTGCATCTCTAGTGGCAATGATGGGAAAATCTGCGGGTAGAAACCTATGCTGCATCACCAGAGCCCAGGATGTGACATCAGACCACATCAAGGACCTGGATGTCACGAAGGTGGGATGATGATTGGTATTTCTCCAGCCCTAAAAAAAAACCGGGAGAATGACTGCAATGCTTTGTACTTCAACATATTTAGTTTCTTAGAGAGTCAAAAACGGCAAAGGAGTCCTAGCTCTGAACAATGTCAAGCTGAAATGTATTGTTCATGATGTCATGGCAGTTCGAGATAGTTTGAAGAGATCATGACTAAAAAGTCCTTTGAACAACTTGGGGAAATCGTGCCTTCAGGTAGAGTGGTCCAACTTGGGAGACTTGGTCACGGACCAACTTTTTCATCGGAAAGGCCTGCGACATGGTGAATCTTGACATGCTGACGACATCTGAGGATAGTTGAAAAGGTAAGAAAGATATTTCAGAGCTAAAAGAGAGTTCTTTGATGTGGACTTTCTAATATCAGCTGCTTTGCTACAAAACTTCAAAAAACGTCCAGGTTGAATACGTTTTTAGGGTGCCATGTGAAGCTTAAATGCAGTTGTTGTATGTGGTTCCAGTGGTCGTGATTTCCCCCTACCGGCCCTACTACCAGGCGAAAAGGTTCCAGGCTGTCCATGGTGCGAGCGCCGCGGCTCTGTCAAGGTTGGCATGGAGATCTCCAGAAGCGTCCCAGATTCCATCAAGCACGGTTTGGTATGTACTAATATATATGATATATCATGATATTACATGATTATTTAGTACATAACATGTAACTTATATAAGATTATATATAGAAACACATTTTCTCAGTGATTCAGTGTATGTCTTGTCTGCAGAGCTTTGATTTGTTCGGTTGTGCGGAGTGTGCCAAGAAATGCAACATGAGACCCTGGACGTAGCAGTATCGGTAGGTCCCGGCAGGGATTTTTCCATCAGTGTGTCACTTGCAGCTTTTTCTCATGATATCCCACAAGAGTGAAATTAGAAGTGCTGTAACTCCAGCTTCAACGGTTCATAGTCATAGTACTTCCCATTCTGTTTTCTCAAGATCATCCCCAAAGCTCTTATGTCAGGCATTTGACGTGGAGGCCCAAGGATTGAGGCCTGGTGAACACTTTTTTCTCTCGCCTTTCGTTTGAAATAGCAAAACGGCCTCATGATGCCAAACGTAATGTTGATGGAAGAACTCCTGCACCAACTGGGATGTATAAAACCAGGTAAATCATGTTAAATCATGGGATAAACTACATTATCAACTGGTGCAGGGTTTCTTCCATCAACAGTATGACTGCTGCATAGACATTCCAGATCATTTTGTTATTTCAAGCAACCTGCAGGACCACACCTCCCGCCCTGGTTGGGGATTGTAGCCACCCAACGCCGTCGCCATTTGTTGCGACCGGAGCTTCGAACAAGGAGGCGGAAGCATCCTTTTTGATCTTATTTTTCTCATATGTCGGCCTCCGCAGTGGCAAACATTAGCATCTAACTTATCTCATCATGAGCTGTTTGTTTTTTTGAAAGGATAGGTGCAGCATCCAAGGGATACAGTGATTTGCAACGTCACGGCATATCGAGCATATCATGTTATATAGTTGTCTATGAAGCCGTTTTCAATTTGTCTTCCTCTGGGTTTCTCTCTTTGTCCACATCAGTGGGATATCTCATACTTAGTATGAAGGATAACACAGAAAGCCTTGAACCTTGCCTAGAGGCTGGATGCTGTCCGTCAGCATATCAGGTGCCCCATCAATCACTTCATCACTTCCCATCCAGGCTCCGCAAAGCTTGGAAGAACTGCGGCAGCGATGTGAACACTACCGCAGCCTCAAGAGCTTCAGGCTGTGGCGGGTTTGCCATCAACTAGGTCTCAAAGTGTCGTGCTTTTCTGTTTCGTGGTGAATTCTTGGAAGTTTGGCAAAGCTAGATTCTTAGGAAGGGGTGAAACCAATTTGCTCCGTAAGAATGGCTGAGAGGGGAACTGGCTGACTCACCTCTTTGCATCTTCCTGCTGGTGGTGCTGATTTTGTGACTATTTTTTCATGCCCTCAGGATGTGAGATTTGAGACAATACCGGTAGTATGACAGGTTGATGGACAACTAGACCACAGTCCGCAATCACGCCACGGCTAGGCATCTTTGTTCGGAGCTGTGCTATTTCAGGGAGTTCGAAGCAGCAAGACAACTGAGGGCTTTGCAGGCTCGTGTGAAATTACCATAAATGATCTGACTATATCCGACTGATGCGGAGCCTCATGGCTTTAGAAACACAGAACAATTTTGTAGATGCGAGCATACTTAAATTGAGTTAGTCATCTTGCTCCATGCTTCGAAGTGTCGCTATCCAGTACATTTTAAGTGACTTCACCATTCCATTTGATGACTATTGCATACTATTGAAGCCAGCGTTGCTTGAGGACAGAGCACATGCAGCGCAGCTGCCGTGGCCCTCATGGACCGCCAGGTGCAGCCTGTCATTTTCTTTGGCGGCCATGGCACAGCCATGCAGAACTTGTACTGTACCAAGACTTCAGTTTCGACAGCAGCAATTCCCTTGACTTTTTGATACTTCTTCTGGGTGTGATACCGATACTGTCTGATGTCTAATACTGTGCGACTTTGTTTTGGTTTTGTTGAAGTCGTGCAGACCAGCGTCTCTTCAGAGATTGCAATGTTTGGTTGCATAGCACATACACAGAGTTGCATGAGCATTGCTATGTAGCAGGCTAGCCTTAAGCCAACGAGCACCCTACTGGTGTGTTGGGACAGCCAGTTTGCTTCAGGGTTTCAGATGCCTGCTTCTTTTTCAACCGTGGTTTTCTCACCGAGGTCATTTTTCATGAAGCTTCCGGAGCGGTCTTGGGATCCAATCGATCTGCCTGGCAACGACTCCAGTCACGGCCAGCAGTTGGGACATGGTTGGACCATTGGATGATGCAGACATACAGAGGTCAAAAGTGGGGCTCAAAACCTGCTTCATAAAAAATTGGATTCCCAATCCTCCCACAATGTGGGGATGTATCATGGTGGTGTCTCAACATCAGAGCTCCTGAATTTCAATTCAACCATTATTGGAACCATTCTTCCAATTTTCAGATCCCCCCAGAACCACGGCAGTGCATCGACTGCCAAAAACCAGGTCTCAGCGCACGTCAGATAGCGTGGAAACCACCTGGCGCTTGGAGCGCAACGAGGTTGACGATGTGCTTGGCCTCAGGGTGGGCAGATGTCATGCTTGTTAAGAAGTAGTGATTTGAAAATAAATTGAAAGAGTACTAGTAGCTTGGTCTTAGGATGCTCCCGATCGAGACTAGATTGAACATCTACTATAAATGATAAATTCCTAGATTTTCGATCTGGGAGGAATCAGGATTCATGAGAAGATGCACGCACTTCTGCTTATGCCAGCGTAGAAACATTAGAAACCTTGCATCGCAAATGACAGAAACAGGCAGCAGTGGTGATCACACTCACTGGCCCACCCATCTTTCCTGGGGGATTGGTTTTTGCAGCTCCATGTCACTTTTGGTATGAAAAAAACATCTGATGAATACCCAGCACTTCAAAGCTAAGCCCTTTTTGGATGCCATCATGGCAGCCATGGACCTTGATCCTTTTCGCAGCTGTGCGCTCGCGTGGCAGCTGCGACTTTCACACCGTTTCGCAGGATTTTATCGAGAGATGCTTGGCCAAAGAGATGTGATGAATCGTGATGTAATGTTTTCAAGCCTCGGAATTCCTAGCAAATGTTTGTTTCGAAGGTGAAGAAGAACATTCTTTTTAGGACACACGACGGCTTTTGTTTGCTTTGAACATATAAGTACACCTCACATCACATCACCTCGTACTTATGAGTTGTCATTACTTCACCACTCCCTGAACACTTTGTTGGCACCAAGTTGATTCAAACCGATGCACTGCTTATTCTCGACATGGGTCTCAGGTCAGGCAAGCGTTTTATCAGATTTGCCTGGACCAGTTATCCTTCGTGGGATTTTCAAGGCTCCAAAGACGGGGAAACTGGTAATTTCATGTGCCTTTTCACCTTTTCCATCTTTTTCCCGAAGACTGGCAAAATTTCCTTTCGTGCCAGATGGCTGAGCAATAAAACTTTCAGAGTCACCATTTGCAGATTTGATGTCCAGGCAAACCCTTAGCAGGTCACATTGATATATTCTATATTGGCTGGGTGAATTTTGGACGTCATAGCAATTTGCACCCGCGCATCCACAATTGATTGTGACGAGTAGATGTAGTTGAGACACCGGTTTCTTTGACAGCTTCAGAGTGTAGGGATTTTGAGGGAAGACTCATGGTATCATCTTACTACATATTAATTGCCGCACTGCCGCTTGGCCTGCCGTGGAAGGACATGATCCGAACAGCGACGAAGAGCTCTTTTTTGGACAGTTTCAGCAACGACGCTCCACGACAAAGCAAGTGCGCGGAGTCAGGATGATGTTCTATTGATTGACTTTTTGCACGCTTGAACCAAGTATAAGTGTTCAGATTCATGAGTGCACACAGAGCAGATGTTTGAGAGAAGGTGTCCGATACAGTGGCTGCCAGTAACATACTGGAAGTATGCATTCGCAACTGGCACACTGTTTTCTGCTCCTGGCACGTCGCTTAGCCCCGCCAAGGAAACTGTGGTGCTGACACGAAATGTGGAGTTCCAAAGTATGACCGGCACCAAACCAGACGCATGCTTGCGAATGGTCAGTTTTCTGTGTTTCATTCTTTGATGTTTCTCAAGCCTCACATAAGCAATACGGAGTCAGAAGCATAGAATCCATCGAACAAGACTTGAGATTGGATTTGAGCATCAAATCACAAGTGCTGTTTGTATGGTTGGTTGGGCCCCGCCACTTAGGAGAGTTTCACTTCAAAGATTGGAGATTGGGTGGAGTCCTGGAACAAAGCTGACAGCATCCGTTTCTTGCACAGCACTTTTGTCGGGATGAGGCTCTGGTTGACTCCTCTCCTTGCCTTATCAGATTCATATCTCTCATTTCAGCCATCCCTTGTCGACTTAATGAGGTTTTGTCTTAAGATTCGGGGGTCTGTAGTCAAATCAATTAGGGTTCATACTAAAATGAATTCTTCCTAAGAGACTTCTGTTGACCATGCTTGACCGCCATCCAGCACTAAGGCTACATGTTCTCCTTTCTGCATGATAGTGATCACTACCATCTGCAGCAAAAATTACTGGAGGCGAGGCCGAGACGAGTTGTTTCCTTAATTTAGATTTCAATTCGGCAATCGTGGATGTGTCTCACATTGAGGGGTCCCCCATCGCAAGTTAAGGGGAGTTGAGAGACGACAACAGCAACATCGGTTTGTACACTAGTAGTTGTCATTGATAGCATCAGTGTCAGTATCGGTGTTCAATACATACACTGCTGTGAATGTTCATCAGTCTCTTGGCTTCTGAAGGCTACATTAATCAGAAAATCTTATGGATGTTTGACAGGTTTGCATCGGCATTTTGCTGAGACAGGTAGGTAAAACCAATGTAAAACCCATATTGTTTCTTGCAGGGAAACCCTGTGCATGAGGTGTATCCCATTCCCGAATTTCTCCAGAAACACAGCGTGAGCAGTCGGCTTGGGTGGCTCAGGGTTTTCTGCCATTTTGCAGCCAGGAGTTTCATCAGTGAAGCAAATTTGAAACGAAATCAGCCAAGCAGTTATGCGTAGGAATTCGAAAAAAATCATCTTGAATCTTGACTTTCATTTGTGGTTTTCATTGCCCCAATTTTTCTCAATTAAATACTAATATGCAGCAAAACATAAAATGAAACATTTCTACATTTTGAGTCTCCATGGGATTTTACGAATCCTAGTTCCATGTGAAACCATTCCTGCAGTTCACTAAGCTCAGGTTCATGGTGTTGGGCTCGAAGACCAAAGGTGCCGAGGCTGCATGCCAATGGAAAGGTTTTTCCATTGTTTCTGTAAGGGAGATGGAATGGATACATGAAATACTGCGGAACATGTAGGGCTTAATTGCTTAATATGTTTTGAATTTTGTATGAGATGATGAATAATTGGGAAGATACATATGGTGAGGTACATCCCCTTTGAATTCTATAAAGATGTGATTCTTTTCTTCACATTGTGGCACACAAATTTTACATGTTGCGTATCTACTACCAAATCAAGTTGTTTGTTTACTGCCACACCGGTGAGAGGGGAGAAACGTGTGAAAACCTTTGATGGCTCTAAGGTGTCGCGTTGCATCAGCACTTTTTAAGTTGGTTGGGGCTTTTGGCAGGTGCCAAGCGTTGGTCCCTTGGTTCGCATGCCTTCGCTGGAAAGTGTTTATAGATCCCAACTGCCCATGACGTGGCTAAGTTTTTTTGGGAGTGTTTTTGCTTGGTTTGTTGTTACCTTTACATTTGAGAGGATCCTTACAGTCACGTCGTTCAGTTCAAAGATATTTAGGATTTCGGATTATGTTTTGGGTGTTGGCATAATCCGCGGCGGAATCCGCCGGGTGAAAAACTCTACGCACCAGCGGTATGCTTGATAACTGTTTGATATGTTTCATCCTTGAAGCAACTTCCACTTGGATGCTACTGTAGAAAGGCAGTGATTTGTGTGAACCGTGTGTCGGTGTTTTTTTGGGAAGATCCTTGTAGACGACAGTTGAAATTTCAATCTTCATGATATGTGTAGAATTATATATACATATTACGTGATAACGCTATATACATATTTTTCTTTTGAATTATCTATCTACAGTTTGCTTTGTCTTCCAGGTTTGTCTTTCCACCTGGACAATCTGGTGAGCTGGAAGACATAGCACATCGCCATCAGTCTGCAGCAGACCTGGCAAAGATACCAGGTGCGATGTTAAATGTTGGACGAATATGGGCAATCACGATGACTCTTGCAAGTCAACGCCACAAAACTTGGGTTCTTGCCCGAAACCATGGGTTTGCTGCGTTGTTTTTTGATTCAAATGGATCAGGTGAGGATATAGAATGATGCTATTTCTGGATAGTGGCTGAAAGTTCGGCCTTCCAACCGGAATCATCTGCGCAGTTCCTCAACATTATTCCAGGGCATGCATTGATATAAATCACTCTCTTTGGGAGGTGGATGGCCGGATGGTGGAATACTTATCAACCGCCATGTCGTATCAACAAGTAATCCATAAAACATCCCATTGAAAAATCCCATCCTTCGGAAATGGCATGAATGTGCTGCCAGGTGCTTCAAGCTGTGTGCAGAATGCTGGTGATGTGGTGATTCTGCCAGGGGGCTGGTGGCACGACACTTGCCGCAGCTGGTGGGTCTGAGAATGGTGTTGACTTTTTGACATTTAGAAATGTTCAGTGATGATTTTTTTTTGGTAAATCATGATGATAGCACCCTACCTTAGCCACACCTCAAGGTGCAGTACGTAGTTTATTTGGAGGCTTTCATAATCACAAATGCATAAAAAGATACATAAATACAACGGATTTACTATGATTTACTTATATCAATATACAGCACAACTGTTTGCAGTAGATTTTTTTCTAAAGGACTTTGAAAGGTGGTTTTTGCCCCAGGAGCAAGGAAACCAACTTAAGACAATATACATTCACACAGTCGATGAACGCAGAGCTGCACCAGTTGGTGTGCTCAAAACACGCAAGTCTTGGGATACACGGATACACCCCTGGAAAGTGACTTGGAAGTCAAAACCTTTGGAAGATAATTTTCCTTCTCAAAAATGTTGACCTTTCGTTTCCCAACCGACCAAGTGACCAAGGCCACCTTCGACCGTGCCGACTGGACCTTCGGCCTGGGGGCGCAACAGTGACCCAGCAACCGTAGGTTCAACGGGAAAATGGTGGGTTTCCCCCAACAATTCCATGGATTTTCCTACTAAAAATGATCAACCATTGGGGTGTGAAATGGGGAAACCCACCATTTTTTTGGAAACACCCATAGTCAATGTTTCTAAGGGTTGTTTTGGTGTATGCACTATGAAGTACTGATGGTAAAAGGATGTTTCTGAGTTTTATTTTTGAATGCAAATGCGGGATGATGGCAAGGGCACTGAGGCATTTGTGCTATTTTGTTTCGGACGTTCTCAGTTTATGGGTGACCACCATCACCAAGCAAGGCCTAGGCAAGGAAGAGAGTTTGCAAATGGATTCAAAATTCGATTCTGGTAGCAAACATAAGACTGGATAGGAAATGATCCATTCAACTTAAAATTTTCATTGATTTTCGGGCTATGTTTTCATTGACCAGACAAACAGGTACAATCCAAATGACGACGAACGGCACTATGCAGCTTCGATTGGCAATGTCAGCTATTTAAAGAAGGCACGAGGTTTCCAACCAATACCTACCGATACCTAGTCAAGTTGTCAGAGCTCACAGACTGGAAGCTCAAGAGAATGAGGGGATGACCACAACACCAAAAGATAAGGAGTTTTTTTTTCCTCATCAGAAGGGGTGTCAGTTGTATCCGGCATAGTGGTACAGGTTATGTCTTCAGGATGCAGGCTGGGTTGTGCTGCTTGTTGTTTTGATGGAAGGTGAAGGCGACGAATGCGTTGCTGAAGCAAGCCGCTGAATACGGACGGGGGTGAGACCTTTTGGGATGCACGATTGTTTGTGATTTGACCTGATTTGACTGGATGTCTCATAGATTTCTGAGATGGCGGCCCAGAGTGGTTTTTGTCATTTTTGTCCAGCGATACACTGGAAAGGGGCCCATGAGCATTTTTTATTGCATTTTGTGGACCTACCTGGCTGGTACAAGAGTGCCTAAGAGTAGCTATGTAGCGATAGGGTACTGAAGATAAGCGATAAGAGAAATGCGTTTCGCCAGGACACAAAGAAGCAGCTTGTTTGCAATCAGGGAAGCCCAGGGTGACTGAAGAGTTGCAACACGTGTAACACTTGCACCAGGCAGACTAGAAGTCCATCCCATGCCGTATTTCCGGAACTCATGTCATATAGAGATTCCGGGAGGTTGACATGGAAAGTTACGGAAACTGCTGATGTGGCGGGTGAATGGTATACTGGTGTCTCTGAAATCAGATTCATTCCTTAGGTCCTTGGATAGGAGACATGTAAGTAACTCTGCAAGCTATACACCCAGAAAAATGAGCCCAGAAGTTTTGAAGTATTTTGTTGCTGGCTGCTTATGCATGTTCAGAAGATTTAAACAGTTACGTTCTGCGTTTCCTCGACTTCTATTTTTATCTATATTATTATATTTTATATATTGTTATCATATATATGTATATATTTGTTATTATTATTATTATTTGTTGTTTTGAAAAAAATGCCGTGCTTAAAGCCAGGCAAACATGTCTCCAACCATTGCCTGTCACATGGTTTCGGCCTGGTCCCGACCAGGCCGTTGAGCTGCTGGCCGTGAAAGCACCCATGGAGGACACCTTACACACAGCCTCTCACAAGGCTGGTGCCACTGGTGGAGGTCAAAGTGGTGGGAATTACAAAGCAACACAACTGGAATACATCATTGAAGTTGTAAGTATATAATAAAATCTCAAAAATGGTGATTTCTGTTGGTTTAACGTGTCAAAACTGCCGTGTAGCCTTTGATGTTTATGGCACGGAAAGAACATAATTGTCTTAATCCTGGAGGTCTGGAGGTGCTACTAATAGTCATCCCATGGCTATGTTTGATGGAAGCTTTGCTGCCTGTGTAAGCTTGTGCCAGGGCCATGTGCCTGTTGTGGAAGCGCTTCTTAACCACAAAGCGGCTGCTTGGCGAACAATCCTTGTTTTGTCGAAGCTCTTACCGTTTGTGAGTGAACCAAACAATTGATGTAAAGTTAAAGTTACTGTACATTGTACATGTACATGATTTCAACATTAAAAAGTCAATTTTGTGGAATCCGCATAGCACACAAAACCGTGTTGTTTTTCTGATTTTCTGAACTGTACTAGGAGAGGTACTAACTGCAACGTGTTTTGCTGAAACTTTTGCCCAGCCAAGGATGTGAATCGTTTGGATGACCTCGGGGATCGCGCCATCAACTCGGCGGTAATGGCCGGACATAGCCAAGTCGTCACTTAGCTGGAAGATGCAGGGAAAGGATGATCATGAAACGGTGGAATGTGTGAGGAATGATGGCTCAGCTCTCTTGTTTGGCAATACCAAACTGTGTTGAAACCTGGATTGTCATTTTGTTGATGGGATGTTCCGCTTCCCAAAAGGTTGAGTTATAGACTATAGGCTGCAAAGTTTTCCACTGGGCCAAACTCATTCGATATACTAGTTGGGTTTGGTTTATTGGTATCTACGCAATGCCAACTTATGAACCACTGCTTACGCTGCTTATTTGGCACATGGCAAGCAATTTGGCGCATACACGCTGGTCATCCCATTACCAATAGGTCCAATACATGTGGCGGAGGTGAGCTTGCAGTGTTTGATTGGAATTAGGAAATCGTTGGAAACTGTCACAACTTTGGACTTGCAGGATACAAGATTTACCAAAAGAGCAAGACTCAAGACACTGGAGGAAGCATTCCAATGAATGGGTGTGTAGTCCAGATGGGCCAAATTTCTTCCCCTCGCAGTGATCCTGGGCACTTCTGCAACCTGCACCCGCAGTTTTGTCTCTCAGACGGAGCCTGTTCCTTGCCCTTTCCAACCAGCTACCAACAAATCATTGCAGAGTCATGCAGCCTTTTGGGGTAAAAAGGACTTCTCAAAACATTGAGTTTTTGATCAGTAAGATGCTTCAAGGTTTTGCATCCTAACGCTTGAATCCAGCACCCGTGGTCATGGTCTGGGAGTGTTTGGATTTGACGATACGATGCAAAAGAAACAAGCTTGGCAACTCGGCATAGACAACGTGCATGTGAAGGGATTTCAGTGAGGTGTGTGTCCCTGACAGTCACTACTGTACGTAGCTGTTTCTCATAGTGTCTATAGAAGTTGTACCACAAAGGGTGGGTAAGTTTGTAATACAGCGAGCTGGTTTGATCTACTTTTATCAAGTGCGTAAAACAATGAATCTTTCTTTGTTTGTCAGCTTTCTGTTGCGGGTCAGGCTGACTTGTTCATGTTGAAATTCTGCTGCGCGATTTTCCAGTTTCTGCTTCATCGGTTGACCTTCTTGCCACCTCATTGCCCTCCAAGACTAGCTACGTGAAAGTCATACCCGCAAAAAGTAGCCACAATGTTTTGTGGATGATGTTACAGAATTCAAAACTTATGTAGTTGATTTCAATTGCAAACCAGGCCAGCAGCACTGCAGCTCCTGGAGAATCTTCGGAGCACAGGTTTCCAAAATTTTCCATTGCTCCGTCATGGCCTTGCCGGTGCAGCTCGAAGTTCATGGGGACAAGCTGCGCCTTGGAAAGTTGGATTTGAGCAACTTGCAAATTAATTGCTCATTGGAAATGCGTTAAGTCATATATTATTTGTACGTACTTATGACTATTAATTAGTATGAAACCGTACCTGCAATTACAATATAATATGATATAATAGAATATACACTACAGTATATAGTGGTATATGCACCTATGATAGCTAGCTTCCAATGTATGGATGATACCAAATTGATAACAGACATGATGACACCACATTTACATCACACAAGAGATATCACAAGGCAACCGAACTTAGGGTTTCCCCACAGTCCATGGGTCCCTGGTTCCAAACGGTGTCAGGTGCATACCTTGCAGTGGATGTTGAAACAGAAAGATGTGGACATCAGTCTCAGCATCCACAACTCGGTCATGCACAGCTGTGCAATTGAGAAACATTGGAAGCTCGGAACCCCGAGGTTGGAAGGTTTTTTTGGCGATCCAAACAGATTGATTGTTGGAGCCCAAAGTGGACTTTACGGAATAATATATCAGAATACTATGGGAATTTTTTGACGATAGATCCAGACTCATCTGAGGAAAGATGCACTTTGCATGGTGCCATCATTGCAATGTGCAGCTTTGCAACCTAGTAGAGTAACATATTGTACAGCCATCACCACAGAAGGCAAGGAAAGTCATTGGCAAGAGTCGCTTTTGATCTTTGAAACTCGGCAGTGAATTGATCCACATTCCTGTTGAATCACAGCAGTAAAAGGCAGCACAGTAATGCATTAGTATACATTGACATGGTACTTGTGAGACATAAATACTCAGATGGACCAGTTTTGCAAGGCTTTTTTTGCAAGCCTTTTGCAGGGTGTAGAAAGAGATGAATTTAGATGAATTTAGTAGAACGGCTTGGGGTCGCTCAAACATTGGTTTGACTAGGGGTTGCAGTCATTGCCGCGTCAGGAAAATCTGCAAGAGGCCACGTTGCGGAGCAACGTTGTAACTTTTGGGGCAGCTATTGGTGCATGCGAGAGAGGTTCGCTTTGGCAGCAGTCAGTGTATCTACTTCGACGTCTCCAAAGCGAGCGTTTGGAGGCAAACGTTGTGGTGGGTAGCGCTGCAATCAGTGCATGTGCCAAGTGTGGGCAATGGGAGCTTGTTTTACAGATGTTGGCAGATCTCTTGGGAAGATGCATCTTGTCTGAGGAAATGACGCAGACAACGCATCCGGGAGCAAAAGAAAAGTCATTCCCCAAGTTTACAATGGAAGATCTTCAAAACGGTATTTCATGTTTTGCATTGGTCAGTACTCTTGAGTCTCACTAGATAGAGTCGGTACTGGATGCAAGAAAGTTCTAGTTGCCTGGGCTTTTGCGCCCCTTGGCATTCCGTGGCAGTAGTGTGATTTCACTGCTTTGTTAGCAAGTAGATAACACCTTGTAACAACAGGATAGTTTGGGATTGGCAATTTTGCTTGAGGCCGAGGCTGCAAAGATATGGTCAAAGTAAAATTCAGTCCTAGAACTGAATTCCTCTGGGCCTCGGGGGGACTTGATTTGATGCCAGGCATTGAGGCGAATGTGATGACATACACAGCAGCGATTAGCTCATGTGAATCTGCAGCAAAGTGGCCAGAGGCAATGCAACTGTTGGTCAACATGCAAGAGAGTGACTTGCTGGTCTTTTGGGAACCTAAGCATTTTTTTGCAAATGCTGGTGGTAAGTGGTAGACATTTTTAATTGTTCTATGGGGCGCATTTAGAATGGTATACTGTAGCATTGGACTGTGAGAGGTCACAAAATGTCACACCCTCAATCATTCGAATTTGCTAAGTTGCGTGGATTTAATTGATACAATTCTTCTACAGATGATTAACACAGATTAGGCTGTTTTGCATTCTGAGGTCGCTTGGCAGCCAATGTCATCACCTACAGTGCTGTCATTGCATGCTGCCCTTGGGAATGGGCTTTGCAGCTACTGAAGGATTCGGAAGATGCACTGATCCAGGCTGACCTGGTGCCGCTTGGACATGATTGTTGGAACCAGTTGGGTTTGTTGAATGTCAGGGATGCTGACGGTTCATGAGGCATTCCTGGGGTTGTGATGCTTTGACAACTGGCACCCAGACTGTTCCGTTTGGAAACTACAAAGCTCCACCGTGGTTTGCTTGAGACATTTTAGCATCCTGGATCAGTTACAGCCTCCGAGGCTGTACAACACTACTTTGAGAGCTTGTGAAGAAAGCCATCAGCAAGCAGCTGCGGTAGCTCTTTGTTCTAGTCTGGATGAGAAGAGCCTGAGAGCAGATGAGGTGACTTACAGTACAGCCATTGCATGCGTCGAATGGCAGCAGGCGTTCTTATTTCTTCAAGACATGCACAGGACACTTGGTTTCTATTCAAGAGGTGGCATGCTTGTGGTGGGTCTTTTATTTTGCCACTTGTCACCCCAGAATGGAGGAAGTTGTTTTTGAGTTTGAGCAAAGCAACAAAAGTAGAGATGTATGGGAATGAGAAGCGGAGACAAGTTTGGCACCTGAAGGGGTGGGGGCGTTGACAGTTTGGACGAAGAAACAGATGTAAATTATTGCATAGATCCGAGGTTCAAGGATGCATTTTCCAAGCTTTAAGATTTTGAGAATTGAATATATAATAAGTAAGATTAAGTAAGTATAGCGGCTATATAGCTAAATATACCATCTATACATACCCGCCAACAAATTCGTTGTTGCATTGATTTTCCAGGAAGAAGGTGGAAGGCAACGTCGTTGTATACAACGCCGCCATCACATCCTGTGAGAAGTCCAGTCATTGGGAAGGGGCCTTGCAGTTGCTGGCAATGATGCAGGTCCCCCAAGTGGCAGCAAACAAATCATGTCTTCAATGCGTGAAACTGTGACACATCCCATGATCCATGTCGGGTTTGTATTTTTTTACATGAATTTGCACACACTTCTTACATTTTCTTAACAAAATTGATGGAATATTTTGAGATCTTCGGTCAGTTTCTCTCCCTTTTGTTCTTCAGAGGTGCGGCGACTTGGTGAGGATGCCATCACCTGCAGTGCAGTGGTCAGCGCCTGTGCAAGCGCCGAGCGAGGTACTTTGGCGCTGCAAGTCTTTTCGCAGTTTCTGGAGTTGCGGGTGGAGGCAGGGAAGTCATTCAAAGCCTGTTGTCATGACTTGAAGTGAGGGGATGAATTGTGAAAGTTCACGAAGGTCAGCTGTGCCTGATATGTATGAAATCTATGAAGTTGTTTCTTGTACCTTTGCTTAGTTGATCTTAGTTGTATATACGATTTAGCAGTTCCGCGGTTCGGACACAAATAGCCTCGAGCTTGAAGATTCTTTCACTAGGTATGTGGTGCATATGGTCATCAGTGGACACTTCTGGGATAGATGAAGGATTTGGTATGGCAATGGTCGTTCCTAGTAGCAACTCCCAAGCTGTGTGACTTGTATCCAAGTGATCACACGCCATGTACAATGACATTCAAGACTTCGAGGGTGATCTTATACATACTGAAGAAAAACACACGATGCATAATATCCAGTAGTCGCACCCTTCACATGTTGGAGAAGACATTTCTTGCCTTTTGGAGGCCAATTTGGTTTCTTTGACTTCAGCTATCACTGCCTGCACCCATTGTTGGCCCTTGGCCCTTCACCTGTTGCAGCAGATGAAGGTGGATGTCGTGGCCTACAATGCTGCCATTCGTGTCTTGAGCCGTGTGAGTCCAGTTCCATGGATCCAGGCTTTGCAGCTTTTTGAAGAGATGCAAAAACGAAGGATGGAAGCGAACAAAAAGACGTATGGTGCATTGGCCAAAGCTTTTGAACGAGGCTGGGGGGTGAAGGATGCTTTTTTCGGCTCAATGGAATTGTTGTGGAGAAGGATGGTGTGACAGGAAATTCGATTTGATTTGAAATTGACGTTGGAGGTTTTGGTGATTGGGATTCAGCATCTAGCATCCCCAAAGGCAGCTGAATGAAATGGGTGCTATTTTGACTGCTGCTATAGATACTAGTATCGTTGCACAATTGATGGATGGAGGATAATGATTGCCGAGATTGCTGAATCGAGTTAGAGTCTGAGAAATAAAGTATAGCAAGACGCTGGTTCTCTACAAGCAATACTGGAAATGGTTGTGAAGTATTGGGTTTCATTTTCGCCTTTGGCGGTACGCATTTGTGAATCTGTCTTCAAACAACCTTATGTACTAAACACCGAATGTCAAGCAACAAATCCAAGAGCTGGATTTAACTTTTTAACATTAATAGTATTTTGGAGTGTTTTGTTCTCCCTTGGTAAAGTCCCCCTACGTCGCCAGGAAGCCAATGGCACCGTGCCCTTGAGCTGTCACAAGTGGCGTCCGACACCGTGGCGGTGAGTGCCGTGGTGCAGGCCACCGAGGCCGAGGTGAATCCGGCGACGGTGATGGTTCCGTTGCTGGCGAATTTGGAGGACCGGGTCACGAGGACGAGTCCGGCCTTGGGAAAAAAGGTGTCTGGGAGAGAGGGAGTGCTGGAAAGATGTGGCTGAAGGAGTGATAATTTGGGTGAGCTTTCGGATTGATTGGTAGAGGTGGGGATGATATTTTTTCGGAGATTATTTTCATTTGTTTTCACCTCAGTGGCATGCCTCTTCTTGATTTTGCTTGTACTTGTTTCTGTTTGTCATTGTTTGATCTTGTATGTGTGTGTATATTAAGTACAACTGAAATATTTAGTTACTGTACTATCAGGCATTCTCCTTATTTACTACTTACATGGTCAACCATTGTATTTTGGAACATCCGTTTCTCAACCCGTTTCAAACCAACACCTTCCTTCAACCACGCCGATTGAAACCAACGAATCTAAGGTCAACGTCTTAGTACAGCACAAAGCTGATGTAACTTGGCGACCACACAAGAAGAAGGAGCCCTTACTACACAGCTCGGAGTCCCAAAAATGGGGGAAATCCTTCCTCCCAAGACAACAGTGTCGGTTTTTTCAATGTTTTTTTGAGATTCAACAAAAAAGTGACAAAATCATCCAACATCACCGAATCTATGTATCACTTTGGGGTCTGTGATGATCCTTTTCTATCCTTTTCCTATGATTGAACTTGCCACAAGTTTCAGATCCCGTTTTGGATTCCGGCACTGAAGTCCCACTGCTATACTGCCATACCCTTGAAGTTCACCATGGAACCCAACAATCAGCCCTTCAAGAACATGAATCTATGGATTACCCTCCGGAAGTTTTACATAGCCCCTGAAAATAGGGAATCCCATCATCTTGAAAACCATTGATTTCCAGGGGCGAGCTGTTAAACTTCGGAGATGTATTGAATTATTGTCATCATTCCAGAAATCAGATGCATCATCAGCGTGGTTTTCGCTTCACAGGTGCTGCCCGCTTTGGCCATGTGCCGGTCATCAAGACTTTACTGGAAAGCAAGGCCCAGCTGCATCAACGGCTTAAAGGTGCAGGCGCACATGGAATGGGATGCAATGGCGGTGCTGATCAACATGAGATAGTTTGATTGGAAGATATGGAAGGGTGAGACTCGTATATAAACATGAGATAATATATGAGATCCACCACTTTAGTAGCAAAGAAAAACATCAAGGGGAAGTGGGTGGATGATTGTGTTTTTTTTCCATTGAATCTACAATTATCGCTATTTCGTTCAATTTGATTTTGTCAATTTGCAGTTCATGTCATGGATCATTGGAGGGAAAGGGGCCAAGCTACAGGGCTATTTTTGACGGCAATTTGATGCGAATGTCTCTAGTTTCCGCCATTGGGTCATGCATGACCCCATAAACGAAACCACAAAGTGTGCAACTTTGGCATATTTCAGATAAAAAACATCGGATAAGAATAGATAGCTGGTTGGTGCTTTCAAATATTTTTTCTGTTCACCCCTATTTGGGGAAGATTCCCATTTAAACGAATATTTTTCAAAGGTTTCAAAGGGGGCTGAAACCACCAACTAGATAAGATGACACTGTTTTTTGGTTCAGAAATCCGGCGTTCACCAGTTGTTTTTGGTAGTTTATCCCTTTAATATCCAGGGGTTTTATCACCATCCAAACGGTTTGTTTGGCCTTAGGATTTCTGGTTGCCATCAACAGTAGCACTCCCAGGTGAAGCGATTCACGACGCAGCACACTTTGGACATCGAGCAGCGGTGGAAGAGCTGGTGAAGCAGAAAGCCGATCCGCGCCTCAGATGCTGCAGTTGATTGGGCCATGGGCCTCGGGAATTAGTACCTATGAAATCCATGGAGTGGGTGATGGTTTCAAATTGAACCAATTTGACAAAACTAGTTTTGAGATGGGGTTGGTTCAACCACCAACTAGGTAACTAGACTTCTATGAATCCATTGAGTTGCTATGATTTGGTATGATTTAATGATATTTAATGGGATTTTCAATTCTATTCTGGGAAGAAGCTGATTTGGTATGATTTACTCTGGGCGATGGTGTCTCAAATATTTTTTACAGTATTTTCACCCCCAAACTTGGGGAAGATGAAGCAAATTGACTAAAAAATAGTTTTGAGATGGGGTTGGTTCAACCACCAACAGTCCACTTCTAGGAACATTGATTTGGTATGAGTTAATCAACTTAGCGGGATGAATATCACTCCAACCCTTGAGGTTTGCTGCGACGTCTCGTGGCAGCACCACACCCTTGCAGCTTGCTGTGGAAGCCGGGCATCAGCCAGTCATTGGATTTTTGCAGGCAAGAATCTGATTTCTGGGTTTTCATAATTGATTCTATCCAAAATTCCCAATTCGGAGATGGAATCAATTAGTATGGGGCGAGGGGGATGGGAAATGCGTCATGATGCTGTTGTTTGTTGTTTATGTTTTTGTTGATGAAGATGCCGATGTTGCAACACCTGGCAATGTTATTTGGTGAACACACACACACACACATGTGATCGCATATGATCATACTGGTATTTTAGTTTGATATTATGATATGCATTCTTCGGATTCATTTGTCACTATTCAAGTTCTTTCCAGCATAATTGATATGATTTGGGACCAATTCAAAATGAAAGTACGTATATATAATGTATAAATATGATTAAATATGCAAAATCATTTGAACATGCAGGCACAAGTTTGTTTGATTCCAGAACGAGACTGTGTCTGAGCGAAAGACAGTCAAGCGTGTGTACTGTCATGATTTGGTCAATATCTTATTTGTATACCTTCGATTTGGTTCTCGCCTAGCTACTAGCCCTAGTGGTGAAGGATGGTTTCTATCATGAGTCTCGACTTCCACACCCCGCTGACTGTCACTGATTGCTGTTTGCCAGGAGATGTCAGTTTCGAGGTCGGATAGATCAGAGTTGTAAAAAGCAACCAGATCGCGTAGACGCAGACCACGAAGATTCAACACCTCTGACTCCATCACAGAGTTTGCTTTTGACTTCAGGAAAGTATGTTCCCAGGCATTTTCTCGTGGCCCATTTGCAAACAGCCAAGGTGCACTTGCTTCTGAAAAAGGATCAGTTGCAACCGTTGGGCTCAAGCAAGATTTAGAACAGTTCTCACATTTACGCTGTCTTTATCTGTTTTCCACCTTGAAGGAACTGGATATCAAACAGTCTGGATTCCATACAGCCAGGGTTTGAAGGAATTGAGGGGTCTCAGGACTCCCCAGCAAGAACTGAAGTTTGTTTTTTTTCCTCCCATGGCTGTGTGCTAATGGAGATCCCTTTGCTGACCACTGGAACAGATGATGAGATTTTGCGAAGTGTGATGGAGTTCCTTGGCAGATCTGATTTGCTGGGGTAGGTTGTTGACAGTTTTTGCTCGTATGTTTGACACACGATCAATCCGGACAAGCAATGTGGTCACATTTCGCCTCCAATAGATTCCTGACCATATCCTGACCATTTCCAATTTCTAGTGGGTCAATTCCTTTGAATTGGTAGCAGTTTGAAGGCAATCAGCCAACATTTGGTTAATTTGGAGTGAAGGAATGGGGAGTTTCCTCACCGTTTTGATGTGTTCGTTTCTTTCAGGGCATCAATTTCACTATGTGTACCCTATATGTATCCGAATGTATTTTTTGATTCAACACCAGGGTTGCTGGCTGATGAAAGATGAGATAAGTTGACCCGTCGACATCCCCTGAAAGATGACACATGATGACACATGCTTCTTTGAGTTTTTAAGCACTGCAGGATGTCCACTCAACGGGCCCGGATCCCAGTCAAAACTTGGTGGTGGCACCTGTAAAGGGCCCACGCTGTTCCTTTTCAGCGGGGTTTTGGATGGATTGAAACGACTAAAAGGGGTCATTGCATTTGATTGAGTTTTGAGTGTTTCGTTGAAGCAAAAAAACGACCATTTTCACATCAACCGGAAAAAAACAAGTTGTGAGTTGCATCTTTCACATCAACCCCTTGGAGGCGCCAAACCACCTAAACCATCCACAGCAAACTGCTGCAATGGCAACTGCTGAGGTCCAGCTTCGTGGCGTTTCACGACGATGGATGTCCGTATGGAAGTTGCTTTGGCTTGGGAGTTCCAAACTAGTATGGGTTGGAATGGCAATCACCTTCGCAGGAACCAAAAAACAATGAAAATTATAAGATAGCGTCTAGGTAGTTTGAGCATTTTTGAGCTAGGTAGTTGATGATTCTTGTGGTATCATTTACTGCCAGTGATTGGTTTGTGTGCTTGTTTGTGTTTGCTGTGTATGGATTGAGAGTATGTTTGCTCTTGAGAATAGGTCTGAGCAGTCAAAGATGTCAGCCATAAATGATGGTAAAATGTACTACAACCAACAACAACAACCACCACAACAACAACAACAACAACAGCAACAACAACATCAACAACAACACCAGCAGCAACAACAACAACAACACCAACAACAAGTCAATAACAAGAACAATAACAAGAAAAAACAAGAAGAAGAACAACAACAACAGCAACAGCAACAACACCAGCAACAACACCAGCAACAATAACAGCAACAGCAACGACAACAGCAACAGCAACAGCAACAACAACAACAACAACAACAGCAACAGCAACAGCAACAGCAACAGCAACAGCAACACCAGCAACACCAGCAACAACAACAACAACAGCAACAGCAACAACAACAACAACAACACCACCACCACCACCACCAGCAGCAGCAGCAGCAGCAGCAGAACCAATGAAACCGATTACGATTATGCGCAAAATTTGTACATTCACTCTGAAAGTCCCACGTTCTCCCACATTGGAGTCAGATTTTTGTACTTGACGAATCAGGTTTTTCCCTTCACCGCGGGCCATAAGTTTTCATCCTCCAAGAGAGGGTTTTGCCGAGTTGGAGCTAGAAGTGAACCAGGCAGGGGGGTTCCGTAGCTGTTTGAATGGTGCACCTGGCAATTCTGCTGGTGACCTTTTTGGATCTTTTTGGGATGGTGAAGTGACCCTTTCAAAAGCTAAGTGACCTCCAACCCTCTTTCCTATTGCGTCACACTGGCTACTTGGGATGGTTTGATCGTGCAATTGAGTTTTTCATTGAAAAGATGATATTGATGAAAAACATGCATGATTTTGATGCAAACTGTCCGATTATGTTTGATTGATCTGCTGCAAGTTTGGGGCCAGTCCGGCATATTATGTTACCTGGGAATCTTCCAGCTACCTGGACTACTGTGTTACCTTCCTTCAGGCCATGAGCAAACTGATTCTCACCTGCAACTTGCGGCTCCGTGGCGGCGGTTCCAGCACTGTGGCGCGCATGGATTGGGTGCCATCCTACTTCGGCTCACGCAACGGTCACGCCTGGAAACTCAAGGAAAACCCATGGAAAATGCTCCAGAATGATGGAGACATTAGAGACCTGGGGTTGGTCGTAGAATTGCATGCATGCATACAACAAGAGCAGTGATGAGTGATGAAACTTGTCAGCCCTCTTGATACCTGTTTCATCCCATTTCTATCCATTTCTCAGGTTCTTCACGAGCTCAATGATGAGGACACTTGGGTTTGTGCCTGCCAGCAACAGTGTTCTCACATCATCACTTCTTCTTCTTCTTAAAGTTGTTCTTGTTGTTGTCGCTGGTGCTGGTGGTGGTGCTGGTGGTGTTGGGGCTTTTTCTTGGCAAATTGGCAACACACCCAAAGGCAACCCTTGTGCATCAAATGGTTTCTTAGATGACACACACACACATACACACACACACACAGCAGCCTTTGGCTGCAGGATGCTGACGCCACTTGGCGCTTAGCCAGCCGCATTTTCCAAGGCCGCCTGCGGGGGGTGATGAAATTGAGACTACCTGAGGACCTGTCCCGCTCACATCAAACCAAAGCCAATATATGTTTCACCTGTTTCATTCGAAAGCTCCGAAGTTTTCCCATGTTTTATCCACATTCACCATTTATTCACCATTTATTCACCTTCCTTTTTTGCTTCCCATTTTTCCCTCCTCCAACAGACCGATAATAAGCTGCCCATACCTGTCAGGCCAAGACGGCCAAGACGGCCAAGCCGAGGCTGGGCAGCTGAGGATGCGTTCCTCAGAGCTGGTTTGCTGCCAAGTGAATGCATTGCAGGTGAGGGATGCAGTTCGCCTGGGAGTCCAACCCTCACCTTTGGTTCATCAGCAATCTATCCATGTAGTGACGACTAGCTGGAGTTTTTGTGGACTAGCTGATTGCGACTTTTCTATATACTTTTCTGAGAATTGATTAATAATATTGATTGAATTCATGACTGAGTTTTGTGTCTTGCAATGTCGAGCAATCCAAACTACAATGTAGAAAGATCACAGAAGATGATTTGGTATGATTTTCCATTCCTGATTTGGATGGGCTTACAATTGCGATTGAGAAGGATCATTCCCAATGATCCCCACGGTATAGTATAGTACTACCCCGATCTCCCTTCAGATTTCCATTGACAGGTGGAGTCCCTCCGATGCCTAATCGATTATCGACGCAACAAAACGTTGCAGTCTTTGCCATTGGAAGCGCTCGAAAACAACGTCGCTTGCATCTCTCTTTGAGATGCGCGAAGGGGAGTGCAGGGGTTGTGTCTTCAAGCAACTCAGCAGATTCAATGGGTTGCCTAAAAAATGCTTCTCCACCCCTGAAATGATAGCAGCTATAACGATGCACCTGTAAAATGTTGTCATAATGAAATCCAGGAGCCCGGAGGTTCTTCAAAATCTAGTACAGTATGATAAATTTGTAAAAAATGCACAAAGTGCTCAGGTGCTTCAAAGCCCTTTCGGCCTCATCGAAGAGCTGCTGGCAGATGAACCATGGCAACTCTTGGCGCCTTAAATACAATTTTGTGAAGCCGATGGAAGATTGGATGGCCTGCATACAGATGGGAGAGAATGAGCTTGAATGGGTGTCAGTGACCTCTGGTAACATGAATGTGCTCAACTCTGCCTTTATTTTTTGTGTGGACATGGTTCTGCAGCATGAAATTCTTGTGGTTGTTGATACATGTAGTCATAGAGTCATACATGTTTTTCAAAGAAATGAGTTGCAGCTAAACCCTTGGAATCTCCATTGTGAATCGTTATCGTAGTTAAGGGCCCATGGCTTTCAAAGCGAATCGAGGATCCATTTGTAGAAAAAAAACACTTGGAAACATCCCGACGGGCCATCATATCCTATGAAATTCCTACATATGTCCATTCTCCATGGTCACCGGCACCAGACCACTTGCATTTTGCTGAACAAGACCGGCCGCGCCGTGCGATGCCTCAGAAGCCATGATATGAAAGCCTTGAAGGACTTTCCACTGTACCAGGTGACCTTCCACTTCGTTTGATGTTGAAGGATTTTTGACTTACCTGCCATCCAGCAATTGTGGCATCATTTCTATTTATTGATTTGTTATTCAGACCAGACGGATGCTTTTGGACCCCCGCCGAGGTGGTGGATCGTATGTTGCCAGAGTTCCTAGCAACTTGTCCAGGCGGGATCAGCAGGGTGTATCAGGGTGTGTGATAGTGTTGCGTTTATGTGCGTTATTTGCCAAGAGGCGTAAAAGGTAAAAGTGTGCAGTGTTCTATTATTATAGCATCATCTAAGAATATGGTTTGCTTTTCCGATGGAAACATTTGTTTGAAGGATCCAGGTTGCCATAGACTGTGGGTCCTGGGCTTTGGAGTCAGATTTCATAGCTAGTTTGCTAAAGTGACAAACAAGACCTCTGCAACTTGCATGAATATCGTTCATTTTGTCTATGAGATTCCATTGTAGGAGAACAATTGCATGCGGATCTCTGCAGATTTTGGCTTTTTTTTCTCAGCTGCGTTGACATTGAGATCAAGATTTTGAGGGTTCTAGCAGTTCTTTTGGAACAGGTCCGCGAGAGCTATTGGACACAGCACCAGAAGTTCTGCACAGGTGTCAGCCGTGTTGGAGAATGTGCATTGTTATCTCGGGTGTCCCATGTTGATGCTTATGTCTTTTCAATGAAATACATAGTGTGGCATAGTCACGAGTCATGTACAGTCCAGTCATTCAAAGTCATTGAGATATCATGTACTGGTAGCATGTATTTATGACATTGTTGGGAAGATACCACCAAAGCAGGGTTTGTGCGTTGGTGGAGTTCCTGGGCTGGTTGTTTTCTAACAGCTTGATGTATATAGTTCCTGCCTCTTGGCTCCCTCATGAAGTGAAGCTCACTTGTTTTGCATGATTGAAGCGATACACATTCAAGACAATGCATGTTTGATGACTAGTTACACTATTTGTGCTTGAAATGCTCTTTGGATCTCTTTGACAACAGACATCCACTCAGACATCTTGCTATTTGTAGAATTTTGATGAATTTTGGCATGGGATGATACAGGCTCTTTTTCAAAGTGGTGAGTTCCCATTGCCGAAAGGCTATCGCCATTTTCTTTCCAAACACGACCTGATGTCAGGATTTTCCAGTCGTTGGGCCTCCATCGTAAGCGGGTGTGCCACCCTAGCTGTGGTTTTTTAAGGTTTTTTTGGGGGCCCAGTGGGACTTCTGTAGTTGCAGCTTGCAAAGTCACATTGAGAAAGGATTGGTAATATTTCGAAAGGATAGGAAACACTTAACATTTGAAACATCCCCAAAATGGATGGTTTATAATTCATAGAAAACCTTATTAAAATTGAATGATTTGGGGGTACCACCATTTTAGGAAACATCCAAATGTTGATGTACTTTGCACAGCACCTCTAGAACTCAGATGTTCCTTGATGTCAGTGAGGCCCGTATGCTGCGGCGATTCAGCGAGGAGTATTTGCAGGTTTGCCATGGACCTTTCCTTGCAGGGTTAGCATCTAGCCATGGACTTTCAAGGGCATTTTGTTTCTCGTATATCAGTATATAAGATGATGTAACAATTGATATGTTTGTTTTGGTTGGGAAATTCATTATACTCATATCGCGTCACTACAATTACTTGCTTTGGGTCGTGGATTCGTGGATGTTTGGCCATATTACCACGACCATGCCAAACTCGTTTTGTTCGTTGATCCAGGCCGAGAAGGAAGCCAATGGTGATGCAATCCCCTTGGAGCAAGTGCGCAGGTGGAAATGCATATGGCAGGATGCGTTTCGCATCGGAAGCAAGAGATGACATTGAGGTTAAAACTACTTCGAAAGCACTGAATGTCAGGGTGGTACCATGGAAGTTTGTCAGGGTGAAAGACGAAGGAACTCCGCGTGTCATATCAATGATATGTCATATAATTTGTTTTATTTATTTAGCATTTTGTCTTATAAGTTGTCATTCAGTGGTTGCATGTGGTTGTAACTTTGGCTGCAGGTTTCATGGCATTGGTATCTTGATGGCACTTCGGGCCGGAGCAGCTTTGAGTGTGAGAAGTGCAAGGAGACCATCTGAATGGAAGTGTGCTCTTCTTTGTTTTGTGTTTGCTTCCAGATTCTTATGCACTTTTAACATGTCTTATTCGTACATAGTATATACTTTCTTGAATCTTGTTGGTTTCTCCGGCTATGATTGAGTACATGAGATAGAGATCGAACAGGGTAGAGGTCAGTGAACAATATGCCCATGGCCTCATACTATTGGGTAGTAATAGTTGCTTGCATGTTGCTTGCTAGTCTTGGCCGGTCAACATGTTTCGTGCCTTGTCTTGGCAGTCAATGAAACACATGATATGGATAGTGGCTCCGCATGACCTCAATTTGGGGATGTCCCACATGAAATGGAGTCGGGGTGGCTCCCTCTACTAAGAAGCACCAAGTTGATTCTGAGGAAAATATGCCAGTGATGCGTATGAAATTTTCGTCCTGAAACGAATCGCCGCGGTGCAGCCCTCCGACATGTACTTGCGCTGGCAGCTTGGCAATGGTTGCATGGTGAGTTGGTGGGGTTGTGTTTGCTTGTTGAGATGTGGGAATCAAGATGGCATGCCAGATCACGCGATGTTTTAAATTGAGGTATTTGGAGGCAGCAATGAACAGCCTCGATGGAAACGACGGAAAGGACATTGCTTTTCAGAAATTGTGGCAGACGAGAGGAGGAGAGATGAAAAGAAAAGAGTCAAGCGTACTATGCGCGGCAAGAAACACCCACACCCAGACGTCAAATCATTTGCAATGTTGTGTTCAAGCAATGTAGCCTCATCATTATGTTTCGGAGTTTGTTTGGTCGCAAGTAAGTAAATAAGGTACTGGGAACATGCCAAGAGTATTTTGTGCAACGATAATATGCTGTGAGATACTTGTGAGACTTGTGAGTCTTTATTGTTTTGTCCATGCCAGCGCAAATAATCATATTAGAATCATATTTAATCATATACTGTAGGTTCATTGTAATTTTGCGGTTTTGCACGATACCTACTATCCTATTATCATAGTAATATTTAATATGTAAATATAATAAGATTTAGTATCAAATATTGTAATATGTTGTGATATATTGCAATATGTTGGAATAATCTATTGTAACATATTATGATGTCAATATAGTAATATATTGTAATACATTGCAGTACACTGTAACACGTTGTAAGACATTGTAATATATTGTCAGGAGATGTTGGGAGTATATCTGAAACTTTGTGAACCTGTTTTTGAGACACAAGGGTTTCATGAAAAGACCGAACTTGGACATAAATGTTTCATGGGTTTTATGAAAGAAAGGAAGCAAATTTCGCAGCTTTTGGATTCGGCGGCATAGTTTGGGTTCACGTCGCATTGGCCATGAGTTGTTGCGGAGGGTGCCTTTCAGGTCAGAATCCTCAGTGGATGCAGACAGAACGGAACGATACCTGTCCACCTCGGACGAAACCGGATAAAAGGTAGCAGCATAGGCCTTAAAGTGAACTGCTATAATTTGTTAATCGTGACATCACGGACGGACACAACAGTTACTGTATAGGAACATGGAATGTCATGTTGTCTACACAGCTTCATTGTATCTCATTATGATCGTACTTCACGGATCATTGGAGGAATCCGAATATCTATAGTTGCAACACAGATTTCTTTGGGGATTCACCGTTTCATGAATTTGTTGAACCCAGGCATCTTTGGCCAAAACCATGCGCTGCGACCTGACAGTTGGGCGACCTGAAGGGTGGATGGATGAGTGAAGTTGTGATGCCCGTGGTTTGCTGCTGTAAGGTTCACCACAGAAACAGCCTTTGGTGAGCACCTACACCGAGGCAAGGGTAGCATCAAGGGAGACCTGATGGATATGAATGATAGGAACAGGATGGAACAAGTTGAATGCATAGATCTAAAGATGGATACTGTAGATAAGATGAAGATGAAGATGATTCTTTGAAACATGTGTTGTTTCGCTTTTCAAAGACCGCACTCCCAGAAATTCCAGGCATTTTTGTCGAAACCCATGGTCCAATCCAACTAACTGGCAATATGAGAGATCACCATAGGTTTGCTTTGTACCAAGGCCATGAAGTTAGAGCGACCCAAGTTGGGCTCCTGGGAGTTGGAGTCCTCAGGAGAGAACCAAGGTGATCCTGCGGGTTCAGCATGATACGTATTGACATATTTGTTATGAAATAATATGAATATGAAATATATTGAAATATATCAATTTATATATCACAATGTCGTAAGTATGATTTGATATATTATTTTGTATTTGATTGTATCAACATGTTTTTATTTTGATTACTACATACTATATTTTATAGTTCTCATATTATGTATGCAATTACACTTGGACCCGTTTTGTTTCTTTTTCCAGCTTGGTGAAATGCAATGTGACAGGTTTGGGGATGGTTGGGATGGATCGATTGGTCGGGAATTGGCATGAGCTGATCAAGTGAGTGAATGTGTTTGGAATAGAATGTTTGTTTGAGGATCTCAGAATAGCGGTGGAAATTTCTTGTGTCGGGTCTACGTATTATACAATGATTCATAATATGCAGAATTGTACAGACTGATGAACCTATGATTGTTCAACACACATATTAATGTAATTGGAAGATTTACGACAGGCGGAGAGATTCTTGCTATTGCTATGTCCATTTACAATCAAGACCGAAGTGCAAAGCGTTATTTCATTTCCTGGCATTCGAGAAGGTTTGCTTGGATTTCACTCGGGGGGCATTTTGAAGGTAGTTTTCTGTTGATCGGAGATATAGGCTTGAGATTGGTGGATTTGTTTGCAGCACTGCGATAAGGAAATTTTATTTCATGAAATCTTTTCAAGGTGACATGATGATGCAGGCAAAGGCAATGGGCGAATAGCCGCCATTCAACGGCCATGCTAATCCGCACGTTTGTGCTGAGGGCGTCTCCAAAGGAGGTTTTCGACTGGGCCCGGGGGCCCTTAAGGGACATGGCTTTGAACGGGAATGACAAGATGAAGACGATTGTAAACCTTTGCTCGGATCCACTTTACCAATGATATCATTTCTGAAATGAAGTTATGATGAAGGATATAAAGGTAAGTTGACTCTTGAAATTCGGATCTTCCTGTGATTCGCATGTTACAACAAGCCACCGAGGCCTCTCCAATTCCACGACGACGGCCATCTGCACTGACGGAGCGGTCAAGGGAATTGGCAACGCACAAAGTCTATCAAAGTCTTAGGTCCAGACTAGAGCGATAGAGAAATTCTTAGATAACGGGATATAACGGCTATACAAAGTCAGATATCATGGTAGGTCATAGTAGAGATTCAACTGTTTTGCAGGTTGTGCATAGTTGGTAGTGTCTTGGCATGAGCTCTACATTTGCAAGTTGAAGGTTTTTGCATTGCTTTTGGCCACAATCGCTATGTTTGCATGTCCATAGACTTCATGTGAAACTGAAAGCAATCATGCTCAAGTAACTTTGCAAGTAGGTCTTTGAAGGTAGCTAGTGAGAGTGGACACTCGGACACTTTCTCTGTCATTTTACTGTAAATTGTTGCTAAATAGCTAGCAATGGTTTCAATTGGTCAAAACACTAGGGCCGGGTCACAGCAGAGAGGACAACGGTGGTCCAGTGGACTTTGACATGGTGATCGACATCGATGAACGTGCGAAATCCTGGGAGTTCTCAGGTGTTCTCATGAGACAGGGCCCTCTTAGGGTCGGGCAACAAATTCTATCTGCAAGAAGCCGAATCCGGGTTTTAGGGTTTTGAAACCTGGATGTTGATTTTTGGCGATTTTTGGCAAGCACCAAATTCCATGCTGATGTTGACGAAAATAACTCAAGATTCACCACACTATAAAATGTAAAGAGATCCATTTAGACTGGTGGAAGAACGGGAAGATTCATCGTGATGAAGGGTGGAATTGGAAAGATGGTTTCTGACTTCACCCGCCTCTGCTCAGCCAAACCTGGAGCTGCCAAAGAGGAGCCACGTTGGGGTTTCCCAAGGGCCAAGGGTTGGGGAAACAGGGCTCCATCCTGAAGTTGGTTGAGTTGAGTTGGAGCTTTTGTTGATTTGAGATGATACAGTGACAATGAGTCAAGAGCTCCAAATTCACCCATGGAAACGTCATTTCCTCATGGTCACTTTACAATTCCTTTGGAGGAAACACAGTGGTACACCTGTGTGACCCATTTGGTTAAACATCAAGGTCTTCAGACCATCGACACCGACATTCCTAGCAGCCGGGGAGCTTGGTGACCACAACCATAAGCCAGCATCCTTTTGGGTTGACTTTCCCGTGTCATCCCGAATGGATGGGTGTTTGACTAACATCTCGTGCTTCTGCAGATGATTGACTTCTCATGATATGGCTTGACTTAGCGGGTGCCCCGCAAGACTCTTACTGCAAGGTTGAGTTGTTTCAACTGATTTCTTTGGTCATCATGTATCACCGTGTCACCTGCATTTCAATGTTTTTCATGTTTTACTATTGTTACATTGGAGATTTTGAAAAAAATGAGTGTGATGACGAATGGAAAACACCGATCTATGGAAAATTGGAAAGTTGTGGGAATCTATCCAAATAGATCCGAATAGCATAAACTGACAAAGACACATACATGTCAGGCACGATAGACCGACTGTTGACTTTCACTCGAAATTTTCGGTTGCTGCACTGCAGATCGTGTGGGCCTGGAAAACCGAAGACGGAGCAGGCAGCAGATGGGTTCAATACTGACACAACTCTTTCAGGACAGGTGGAATGATATATTAGCAGTTTGTGCTTGATGCAAGGAAACCACTTCATCGCCATCATTCATATTTGCTCATACGGATACAAACAGATCGAATTGTGCGCTAAACTGCAACATCATCTCAGTCATAGTCTTAGAAGATTTAGAAGCAGATTTAGTCAACGGTGGCAGGGTCAAATTGATTTGGTCCTTTGACGTCCTTTGTTGGGTTTGATGGGGTATGGTTTCAGATGTGGCAGGTGGTAAGTCATTTCAGCACCGATAACACATCCACTACAAAATTGGTCCGAAATTGGAAGGTTTGAAGCAGAGATGCTTTTGGCCTCTCCCGGAAGACTACCTCCTCCACTCTCTGCGGATATGAGGGAGGACGGCCGGGCATGTTTGCTGACGCGTGAACTTTGAATCAGTGCGATTCCTGTATCCACGTCAAGAATGCCGAATTACTGCCGAATCAAAAGCAATTAACCAACCCAGCAAACGTGTAACCTTCCACATGCACACATTCGTGGAGAAGCAGATGACATGCAGCTCAGCAAAGCCTATAAATGCAAGACTGGACGAGGGATCTTTTAATGATTTTTAAAGTGCGTTTGAGAGACTTGTCCGTTTATCTGGAAGCAAAAACAACAGCGATAAGAGGTATGTTTCTTTACCATGTTTGCCCAAAACCAAAAGACTGAAATTGGGAATGAATATGATCGAATCATATTGCTGTAATAGGGGGCCATGGTGCCCCCCGGTCTCCGAGCCCGAAAGGAAGCAATCCGAACTTTGTTGCCGACTGCCACGTTCCAGATGTTGGCAAAGGTGCCACCGTTGTTTTTTGACAGCCTTATCGCAAAACATGGCGCACACTCCTGACTCCTGATGTCAAAAAGCAGAGGGACCTCAAATTGAGACAATGATACTTGGGATAATCTTTTACAATAAGGTTGCTATTTCTCCTTTTTTTTATGTCACATATACTGATACTGATAAATTGTATAACAACTGTTTATCTCTATAAATTAGTTGAATTTGCATTGAACACCCGGCTGACAAGCGTGGAGCCAGGTACCGAAGAACCTTTTGACAGCCACAAACGAGCCGGCGAAGCAGCTCCGAAGGCATGCTGTGTCATGAAACATTGAACTTCTTTTGCGTAACTCTTAGATCTTTAAATGCTAGATGCAAGAGGCAACTTGTAAAACCCACATAGTTCCAAAGCACTCTGAAGCGAAAACATCTGGAAAGTAGGCTGAGGAGTGTTTTGTTGTATTTCGGATCTTCAGTTGAAATGATGTTGATATCATCTCAGCTGTCAAGGCAACTGATGAGAGGCTCTACAGTGGTCTTTGTCACGGCTGGACTCCCTGGCAAAAGGTGCCAAGCTTGGACTGGAATCGATGGAGCCACATATCAAACAAACCAATTAGAGCAAAACGATGATACGTCTTCAACAAATTTCAATACCATCAAATCATATTAGATGTACATATACCTTTCACACATATTTTTGACATACTCAGAGCATGTAACGTCAACTTTCCCAAAGTGACCCGTGGATTCACGTTTAAAACCTTCATACATTGCATGTGGGCCATCGGCTGAGATTCACTTTTGAGATTGCTGCGTCTCTGGGCGTCAAAGCCTCAGATCATCTAAAGGTTTACTGTAATTTGGACTTGCAGAGGTGGCTCAGGTTGCAACGCATATTTGTTTATTGCAAATTTCATTGCGCTTTGTGCTTGATGTCGATCTCCAAATTTCTATCTGGCGAGGTGAAACCAGTGATTTTAGAACACCCAGACTCCTGGAGCAGGATGGCGGATGGCCTGAGTTGGTTGTGGCACTGGAGATGCCAACAAGTTGGCTTGGAATGGTAGTTTTCGCCGGTTTTTCTCTTAATTCTTGGGTTTTTATCAAGCTTGGAACGCATTGAAAAGACGCGTCATCGTTTTTTTTGCTTCTGCATCCTGTCCCATAGGAGTTTGGTGGACGAGGGTTTGGCTGCAAAGTTCATTCCAGTGGGTTGGGCCCAGTTGAAGCTGTTTAGAGTTTTCAGTCTTCAAGGCCCTAGGAGCCCCAGATGTCATGGAATGCGATGTTGTACAGTATGTGATGACAACCAGTTCTCAGGACTTTGCGTTAATTAGTGGTAGAAAACGGTAGAAGCGTATACTACAGCGTATACTATGCGAGTGAAGGCTTGTACAAGGGTTTTGGCTTTCGATTGAGAAGGCACGTGAATCATTCGAGATATACGTTGGAAGGTACATTTCACGTTTCTACTATGTGGATCTAGTTGGCAAGCTCAAGGTAAACAAATTACATAAATATCAAGTAAGGCCAGAAACCACAACTTTAGCACCTGCACAAATATATACAAATTATACAGAATAGAGAGAGGTCTAACAATGCAAAGCTTTGCTAGCCTGAGTCTTGTCAGGTAGGAAATCATGATACTGCTGCTATTCATGCACAGGCACAATCGAGACCTGCACACCATCAGAGAAGATCATCATTCAAGCACTCATGCACCAGTTGGTTTCTGACTGGTGAAAAATTAGGTGGAAATCATGTAAATGAATGTTACGACTTGGTTATCCATAATAAATTCTCACTTCGGTGATAGGGTGAAGAAAGCCGGGGTTCCATTCCGATTCCTTGTCCGAAGTCCTTCAGCAAGGTGGACATGACCCAAGACTCGGAAACAATTTTCAATGAGCTGGGCGCCTCAACATGCCTCAACCCTATTTGGTGAATCCCCTAGAGAAAAGTGACAGACAGTCAACTGCCTCATTCTCTTTCACAGGAATTTCATGGAATTTCAAAATGAGGGTCTCAAAAACGTAAAAGATAACTTTTCTGAATTTGCTGTTAATCATGTTTATCTCAGATCCAATAATCCCATGAATGCTACATAGCGTTGGTCGAGTGTGGTCACAATGCTTGGTCAGGGCGTTGAAACACATCAAGGAGCTGGGAGAGGCAGGGTTCTGTAGTCCGGAAAGATGACATTTCTGAGTCGTCCTTCGTAGTTGTAGTATGTTGTAGTCATCGTTGTCTCCATGATCTCCATGAAACAGAATAAAGCAACTCAGTTTCTATCAGGTTGTTTCATGTTGTTGTTTCATGTTGTTGTTGTTGTTGTTGTTGTTGTTGTTGTTGTTGTTGTTGTTGTTGTTGTTGTTGTTGTTGTTGTTGTTGTTGTTGTTCCTTGAGATGCATTGGATGTGCGGAGTCCGTTTTTTCCATGGGTTGAAACAAACATCTCGATGTGTTTTCATCCCAGGATGGCGTGACTGGCCCTGCTGATGGCATTGCCACACCGGCGTCGTTTCTCGTTTGGGTTTGCCAGTGGAAGTATAGCATGTTTTGTTTGGGCAGATTCGGTTTGAATTGCTTAATTGTTTGACTGATTGTATATACAATCTTCTGAAAACATGACATATCAATTGAGATACATTTATATTATGTTAATGTTGTACCTACGTATAAACCTCGAAGATATGTTAAAGCGCCACTGCGTCCAGTGTTCACTGCAGAGGCAAAATTTGCACCATCAGTAGCTTTGGAGCAATTGAGAATCACGGGGACTGCCTAGTCGAAGTACGAGAAATCACTGTTTATATAGGTTTCTTATGGTTTTTTATGGTTTTTCCAGTACAAGCCAACCACCTCCATAGCCTCCATATCATGTTTTGCTATTTCGCGAATCCAATTTTGTTTGATCAAATTCATGTCAAAAACAGGTGCACTGTCAGTAAAACGGCCGATGACAAGGTTGATCAAAGTTCCTTGTTGCATTTTACCTGCGTGGCCGTCAAACAAATACCATCGCGATGTGCCAGGCCACCTATGTGGAGCTGTCCGTGCCCTTGGCAGCACGCTTGGCAGAGGCTTTGGGCTTGCCAGGTGCGCGATGCCAGTTCAGTTTTATCTCTTTTGGTTGATCAATGCTGGTTCCCGGTTGAACACGAATCTTCATGATGTTTTAGTATTTTTAGTGACCAAACAACTAATGGAGCCGTATACTGAGCGGTATGTTGCGAGTGTATGAAATTATTGAAGTATAAAGCCGTGGCTCGTGTCATGTCAAGTTTCAAGGGCATGGTATGGTGATCCTGCCAGGATTGCGGCCTGCTGCTGTGGATGCAGCTAGAAACAAGCAGCTGGACTGCAATGATTGTTTTGTAGCCATCACCAGCGATTTTGAGATATCAAGATTTACTCCCCAGTTTCCTTCAAGATTGTCGCGCAGTCCGGTTGGAGCGTACTGTGGAAGCTGACACTCAGGCACGCCACCCGCGCCTGTCTCAAACAGGCAGGCTTGCCAACTCCAAGGACGGAGTAGAATCAGAATCCATCAGAATCCTCTGCTATCTTGTGCATCTTAACGTGAAAAGGGATGAAACAGCTTATAAAAAGAAGATAGGATATAACATGATATAGGAATGTAGGATATCTATGTTGGAGTGGAACTTTTTTTCGAAGTTCATGGAAATTCCACAAATTCAAAGGGGGGCCCTGTCGTAGGAACTTCCTCATTACGGACCAAAGCAAGTTGACAGAGGCTGCCCAGGTGGTTCCTTGGTTTTAGCATCGATGGTTATTGGAAGTTATTGGGTGTTACCTGACTAGACTAATGCTGTAAACATATAGTGTTTGATTGGTTTTTTTCAGATTGGCTTCAATGTGATTATGAATATCATAATGAATATAGATGATATTTTAGTCCATAGATCCGGTTATAATATGGATATTACAGGATTCATCTCAATCTTCATTGCCTTCTTAATCTACTGCCTTTGTGCAGTTCATGCAAAATTATCATGAATTGGCATGAATCATATCGAATGATCATGTTTTTGTCTTCTCATTTAATCAACCGAGGTCGGCTTCCCTGCTGTCTTGAAACCTGTGTTAGGCACTGAGAATTGTCTCGACTCCAAAAGCCAGGGAAGGCTATGGAAGACTGAAGTGGAAGCGCCACAAATGATGATTCAGAAGGGCTTAGTCAAGTTTAGTCTTTACTTCTGTAACATACTCTGTCATGCTTTTGGTATCTTTGGGTAATGTTCAAACTTGTTTGACTTCTGACAACGTTCGTAGGATGTCATTGATGGAAATTGTGTTCTGTCAAGATGTGAATTGTGAAGACTTCGGACGCAACATACTGTTTGCATATCATGCTGCATTTGAGGTCTGGTGCGGCGTCCTTGGGGGTGAAGAAGGTGACAAATCCCATGGAGATGGGCAGGTGCCCCTCCAGATCCAACGGGTGGCGATATACTGTAGAAAGCTGGGGAAACAGCCGTGAAATGGGGACATTCTTGTTGCGAAATGGTTTGTTCAGTTCGGAATGTTGGAAACAGAATTGACAGTGTGTATGTCTGATATCTGAGAAGGAACACAGAAGTACTATGCCATGGTTGTAAACCGATGGACTTTCTTTTCTGTGTTTTACTTGATCTTCGAGGATGATTCCCAAGTTATGATGTCGGAAATACCTTGGAAGCAGCGTGAGTTTACAGCTTTCACGTCAGGTTTTCAAGGCAACTTCCCATGCACCAACCTGAGGTGCTACAAAGAGATTGTGGACGAGTTGTCAACGCTGGTAGTGCCAAGCTCAGTGGTCAAGTCGCCACAGAAATCTATCCAAATTCCCGGCAAAATTCCATGATCATCCATCTTGTTGGACACCCATTTCCTTAATGTTTCGATCAACTGTTTCTAATATTTCTTGTTCCGTCAAGTTGGAGACCCAAACCTTGGTGATATCTACGCTTTTTCCATGCGCTGGTATGGGAAAGGGTTTGTGGATGTTTCCAAGAATAGTGGTGCCCCCAAATCATCCATTTTAATAGGGTTTTGAATTATAAACCATCCATTTTGGGGTATCACCATTTCAGCAAACCCCCATGTGAGCAACTGCATTTATTTAGATACTTTGATGAAAAGAAGATGTGGCGTCAAGCAGGGTTTGAGGAAATGTTGCTTTCACCTGCAAAACGAGATCAAAACGAGATGGGGGGACTCCAAAAACAATATTTATGTTAACATATTGATGTCAAAGATTGGAAAACGAGACCAATCATGGTGGAAAACTGCCAAAACCTGAGAAACGAGATTAAAACGAGGTGGGGGGACTCCGTAAGTCTTCTTTACTGGGGCCACAGAACAAATGCAAGCCGCCGCTCATATATTATTATCATTTTTTTAATTATGATTATTATCATCATTTATTTTCATTATCATTATATATCATTATCATTCATTATCATTATCGAATTGATTATCATGTTGATTTTCCAGTTGATCTAAGTATACATGAATGACTCATCAACCATACTTGGTAGCTTTGCATTTTCACGGAGTGCAGGTTTCTTCCGGTGCATTGGTGCAAGGCAGGTCACCATGGCAGATCCGAAAAGGGCTCGGAGTTTGGAACAATACGGTGTAGATTAGTAGATCCTATGAATTTCAGGCAATTCCCATGATTTGTTTCATCAATTTCCCATGTTTTTTGTTGTTGTGCTTTTTCTTGATTTGCTGTGGTATCCAACCTTGCAACTGTTTCGATTGTTCGTTCGAATCAGACTCAGCACTGCAGAAGATGTTGCTGTAGGCAAGTTTCCCTGAAGTATATAGGAATGCCAAGATGATATTAGAAGATGCTAGATGATATTAGAAGATGCTAGAAGACCTTGATTTGGGACGATTTGCTTTTTCTTCATTGTGTTTTCCAGAGTTTTCCAGTCTTTGTTATATGTCTTTGCCAAGGTGACCGAGTACTAGTGACAAAACATGATCCAATTCAAATAAAGGCACAACTATGTCTCATCGGAATTCATCAGATCACATTGTAGAACTCTCTCGATCTGCAATGGACATTCGGATTGTCACGGTGAAAATCTCCTTGCCTAGTGGTCTTTCTCAGCACGTGTCGGTGCCCTTGGGATCCAACATTGGCGACCTGAAGGAAGCTGCACGACGGTCGCTTTGATCAAATTCATGGTCCCGAGTTCACCAGGTAGATTTTTGAGTAAACAACTCGACTGTTTGATACTTTTTGGAACTAATCTATCAAGATTATCAAGAGACACAGCCAAGGTCCTTTGGAAAAGGTTTTTTGAACCTTGTTGCTTCTAATGGTGAAGTCCTGAAGTGGCCCACACAATCTTTACAAGAGGCTGAAGTGAAGGATGGCGATCTTCTCACTGGCATGTTGCTAGGTCAAACTCATGTAGCTGCTTCAGCCTATTCTTTTGCCCTGTGGTGTCCTGGAAGTGACAAAGTAATCACATGGGGCGATGCAGACTGCGGGGGAAACCAAGTCCGTCAGTTGGGATGTGTCAAGCAAATCCAGGTGACGGACTCTGCTTTCGCAGGTATCCTGGATGATGGCAGGGCAGTCGCCTGGGGGATGGCCATACGAGGTGGTGACCATAGCCCAGTGGAAGGACAGCTGCATGATGTGCAGGCGTTGCACGCGACAGACACGGCTTTTGCTGCGCTCTTGTCTGATGGATCTGTGGTTGCTTGGGGTGGTCCCAACGATCATGGGGAAGGCTCGGCAACTGAAAATGGAGCTGATGCCAGTGCAGTTCAAGATCAATTGGTGCAGGTAAAAGAACTTCAGGCCACTAAACACGCCTTTGCTGCCATAAAGTCTGACCAAACCGTTGTGACATGGGGATTTGAACCTTTCGGTGGCGATTCCAGTCAGGTCCAAGATCAACTCCAAGGTGTCGCAGCGATTCAATCTACTGATGCAGCATTTGCTGCCCTGGCGGATGGACGAATTGTTACTTGGGGGGATCCCGATTCTGGTGGTGACAGCCAAGCTGTTCACGATGAGTTGGTGGATGTGCAGCAGATCTTGAATACACAAGATGCTTTTGCTGCTGTGGCTTGACTACTTGAAGAAGATGAAATACAGTCAGTATGATGAAAGAATGACGAAGGAATCATGAAAAAATGATGAAATTTCAACACTACTAGTAGTGATTTGAGTGGGAATCAGTGTTGTTTCCTTGTTGAGACCAGAGAAATCTCATAACCTTCAATGGCTTGAACTCTGTTCAAAGCGTTTAGAAACCAAGTGGGAACCTCGCAGCGAAGCTAGCCGAGGTACGTGCCGATGGTCGAGTGGTCACTTGGGGGAATCCTGATGCGGGTGGTGACAGCAGCGGAGTCCAAGAGCAGCTGGTGGAGGTGAGGTATGAAATGATATGAAATGTACCTGCCAGGATCCATATTGGTTCACAGAAAGCAAGTTCTCCCGTAATCTCGCAATCACCAGGAATCCCACGGTCACCCAGAGTTTCCTGGAAAATCGTTTGACACTATGACACTGATGTACCACGTTTCAGAATGTGCTGGCCTAACAGAACATATTTTTAAAGAATAGATGTCCACCGATCATTATTACAGACGGAGATCTCAGCATAGGATGATTCGAAGATATTCAAAGTTTGGTTGTTGATGGTTATTGTACACTTTATCGGACTCCCTTTTCGGGCCGGGATACACTGTGATCACTTGCATTTATTGTAATACGCATTGGAGAAACTTGCGTTTAAAGTCGTTTTAACAATGTCAAACTCTATGACTCTATGAAGCAATTTAGTCTATATCAAGCTCTTATGGTTGTGGTCTACCTCGACGAATAGTGCAACCAATTTCATTGATCATCACTCCAGGTGCAACAACTCCAAGCTACCGCAATCTCCTTTGCTGCACTAAGACGGGATGGATTTGTTGTAGCATGGGGTGATCAAGAGTTTGGTGGGAACACCAGCAACTTGGCGTCAAATCACATCATTGGGGGGCACTTATGATCACAACAAGATGAAATGTGGATTTTGTTGGAATCAAAGGTTGGAAAACGTCATGAACTCATGAAACAATCAGAGGTTGCAACAAGTTTGGTGCATTTTTTGGTTGATTGGTCGTTGCTATTTGAGGTGAAGTCGTTGATCAGTTGAAGCAGGTGCAGCAGATCCAAGCCACAGCGTCTGGTGCATTTGCTGCTATTAGATCAGATAGGACAGTTGTGACTTGGGGAAATCAAGAAGCAGGTGGAGACAGCCGCGCGGTACAAGAAAAGCTCCAAAATGTCCAACAGATCCAGGCTACCTTGCGAGCTTTTGCCGCCATTTGTGATGATGGACGTATAGTTTCATGGGGTGATCCTGATTTTGGTGGTGATGCTTCAAAAGTTCAATGTCGTTTGCACAATGTGGAGTCTGTGGTTGCCACAACTTCTGCCTTTGCTGCCATTCTGATGGATGGATCCATTGTTGTGTGGGGTGATCCCGCTAACGGAGGTGATGATCAGAAAGTCCAAGACTTGTTGCGTGAATTGTGATGAAGTGTCAAGGGCATAAGACGTTTGCCAAAGTTGCATGTCATTGCCATGTGTAGCATGGGCAATTTGCCTGGAAAACTGGCGTTGGTCCTGCTGATGAACTTGCCTGGTTACCAAGAACCCAGCAAAAGTATGCAAAAGTACTGTATCAATGAAGCAACAAGGTCATTGCCAACCTCACCAAAATCGGTATCTATATTAATAAAGTGTAATAGTGTCACTGCGTATATACAGAATATAATGTATAATGATATATGAAAAAAAAACTTTGCAATGACTGTCCATTTTTTAGGGGGTGCATGAGACTTCTAGATGTTCCCTTCCCAAATCTGAAATGCAGAAAAAATGCCACAAGGTAGTGGAAACGGGGGTCTGAACGCACAGGAGGCGGGGCATTTTTTTTTAGACCAAGTTGTGAGAAAAGGATGGGTCAAATATGTAACAAATGGACCTGTTTGATCTTGCAAAATGAAGATCCGACTATTCATGGACTTTGTTTGGGGTGAAGGAATGGATAAGACATGGAATACCAGGACCAAGTCAGTTTTTTCATGCACAAGGTTTGTGGGTCCACAAAAAAAAGCCAAGTTGTGACTTCTAGTTGAGGGGCTGTCTACTCAATTTTTATGGAGATGTAATGACATGTGTTTCATGGACCAACTGACCAACCAAAACGATCCAAAACGGTGATTTATGCACTATTTCAGTGTATACCTGTTTAATACTAATGTCATCTTAGACTCTTAGACGGTATCATTTATATTATGACAATAGATGCATCATGGCTTTTGTATGTGTGGTATTTTGGAATTTTATACTAAAAACACCTGCTTCTTTAACGCAAAAATCGTTTTGCTGGAAACGGCTGACCGATGCTGTCAGTCTGGTGTGGATCTCACAGTGCTCATGGAGCAATTCTTGGATGGTCCAGAGGTTGATGTGGATGTCACTTAGCTTTGGCAGGGTCATGAAGGGGGGTGGAAGGGGAGGTGTGATATGCCTTGTTTATCCTTATTATATGCTTTTATAATCCGTTTTAAGTGTTAAGTCCCATTTCAAGTTGTGATCATGGTTTTTGCAGTGACCGGGACGAAGAAAATCGGATAGCGTCATAAAACTCGGTGGAATGGACTAGGAATGAAAAGCGCAATTGGCAGCAACTTTCAAGAGTTGTTGTGAATCCATGTGAATCCCCGGTTTTTGCAAGTGTTTCGAAGGCCCCTACATTTGCATTTTTTGCATAGTTTCTCATGTTTATGTATAAAACTGTATCTTGCTGTATGCTGAAGGGCTGAAGCTTTTCGATATTTGCGGAATAATCGATCCATGTTGATGCTGTGCACCGAGGTCGTCATGTCTGAAGGCTGGGTTGTGGTGTGTAGGAATGTCGTGGAATGTCTACAACCTTCAAGATGTGACTGTTGATGCTGGTCGTTTGGTTTGGCTTTGTGATATTGATACTGACTCATACTGGAAGATGACTGATACGGATAACTGATCCATTGATAGTGTTTCATCCCCTGATCTCCTGGCTCAAGAACGACTCTGAAATAGTCATTCGGCAACAAGACAACAGTTCCACGCACTTCTCCGTTGCCGCCGTGGGCAGCGATGGTAGAAGCAAAAGAGCTGCTGCATGCTTCGCTGATCTATTCTTATGTGCGACTTGATTTTGATTGACGTATATGATTTGGTCATCTTGGATTTCTGCAATTTTTCAATCCAATCTTCGAACATCAGACATATCAGACAGGGCATGCATGGGGTTTGTCCAATCTTCCTACTTAGCTCCAATGATTCCCTGTTGAATCTTGACTGCCGAGGTTTGCAGCTATGATCTTCATTGGTGGCCTCATCGGTTTCATGAAGGCCAAGAGCAAGGCTTCCATAATCGATGCTTGGTATGTTGAACAGAGATAGGTGGGAGCAATGTGGTTGATTGTCATCACAATGATTTGTTTCTTTGCGGAACAGTGGAGATTGAATAACTTCAACCTTCTTGAAAATCAAAACCTGCTTGCGTAGGAAGATGTGGGTTGATAGTGGGACCTGTGAGATAGATAGAATGAACATTCACCCATGTAGATGGGACAAGGGCAGCGAGATGCAGGAAATATATACATGTAAATTACCTTCATTCTTAAGGCAGCCCAAGTGGACCTCAATATATTTCAGTGTCGTGAAGGATACAGCACTGTACTTAGTAAATAAAGTACCATAAAGATCTATAAAGTGTGTTGCATTCAGTAGATTTTTGCTTTTCATGTTGTAGCTACATTGCAGCAGTTCTGGGGCTAATGGTCTTTGAATGTCTATGAGTCTGAGGGGTAAACCTTCTTTGAGAATTTAACTTGAGGGCATGAGCATGCCAATTGAAGGGGGTTGGCACAAGCCATGCCTTGGGTAGGGCTCATGGCTTCGCAGATTCGACACAAGGGGGAAGTCTATTTTCAGAACCATCCCTGCAATTTGGTGGAAGTGTTCTTCTCAAGATCGTCAAGCAAAGCTTTATCATCCCCTCTTGGATTAAGGCCAGTACCTGTGTGGCAATTGCCATTTTAGCGCTGGACTATGTGACGTTGAAGGCCGCATGATCCTTGACCTAGGTCTTTGCAAAAGTCAGAAACACAAAACATGGATCCATGTTTTGTCACTTAAAACATGGATCCATGGTCACTTGGGAGGCCCCCTGTGAGATCAATTAAACGTTTTGGGAATTCTTGAGCTCCAGGTCAATTCTTTATATGGCCAGAGCTTGCAAGTGGTTCTCAGTTGTTGCTTGATACTTGGCTGCAATTGTGACGGTGGAACCAGGCCGGTTGGGTGCCCCATATGCATTTTTGAACACAAGACTGCCTAATCTGTTCGGTATTTTTTTTTGTCAGGTGTAAGATGTAAAAATTGAAACATATGTACATAATTATAAATATTTCTTGCCACTTTGGTGTTTCACATTGTTTCACATTTCTTGACGCCACCAAAGTACTTGTACAGTACAGTAAGTTAATATTTTCCGAGATCTCATGTCAATTTAAAGAGGGCATTGCGTGGTTTTGCCCGCGGCACACGGATCAGCTGGCCCCCCACACAGCAGGACAGTGATGTTCTTGCGCAAGTACCGGGCAACAGCCAAAGAGCTGGAAGAACCTTTGGCAGGAACTCCAAAGAAGAAACTCAGCTGGAAGGATGGACGATGACAGACCTGACGATGACAGATATTTGTAGACGTTTCAATATACAAAATGAAACCGGTGTCGCAGGAAATTCAGAAACGTTTTTGGAGTGAAGTGTGACTTGTCATCACAACATGTTCTTGCATTGGGGGGGCGAATGTTTTTGTCGAATTGCATGTTTCTAAACTAGGCGTGCTTTGTCGATTGTTTTGCAAAGGAATCAGCATCATGTCCAATATGGTATTTGTGCCAATATTGCGAACAAGTTACGGAAGGGAATAAACACTCCCAGGTTTCTTTCCAGACAGCTAAAATATGCTAAGATATAGCCTAGTCTTGCTCTTCATCTCGATCTGTGAGGAAGTTCATGCCATTTGGGCTGCTGACCTACATGCGGCCTGGCAGAGATTGGCATTAGTGGTCCTGAAAATCACTCCCTGAAAATATTTTCTATTTTGCTTGGAAGCTTGCTGGAAAGCATGAATATGTCTGCAATGTTCACTTGAGCAAAATGTCCTCATTTTGGCTCAAGTGGGTTCATCTGTTGATCATATATATCATATTGTATTCGAAGAAGGCTTCGCCTTTTGACTGTGTCAGACAAGAATGAGAAGAGCAGCTGAGAGTAGAGTAGCTGAAAGCAAGAGTAGCTGACAGTAGAGTTGCTGAGAATAAGAGTAGCTGAGAGTAAGAGTAGCTGAGAGAAAGAGTTGCTGAGAGAAAGAGGAGCTGAGAGCAAGAGTAGCTGAGAGTAAGAGCAGCTTAGAGTAAGAGCAGCTGAGAGTAGAGTAGCTGCGAGTAGAGTAGATGAGAGTAAGAGTACTGCGAGTAGAGAAGCTGAGCGTAGGAGTAGTTGAGAGTCGAGTAGCTGACATTCTGCCAATTTTGGGAAGTCTCTCAGAAGTTGTGCTTTTTGAAATCTTTGCTGATGTTGGAGGGTTGGCAGGAGATGGCAGGAGCAGTATTTGATGATGTTGGAGTGTCACTTTTCCGTGGCAGTTGTATCTCGCCAAGGCGGTTCTACATGATTCTACTATAAATTTCATCTAAAGTTACGCCATGGTCATGTATGTCACAGGATCCAATTCATCCTGTTTATGCCGTCACTCCAATAAAGATGGATTTTGTGCAGGTGATTCTATCGGCACACCCACTGTTGCTAATGCTGGATTCACAGTCTTGAGCTTGGACCAATTGCGGACGAAACATGACGAAACGGGTCGGTAACAGGTGACACACTGGGAATGACAGGTGTACTTATGAAGCCCCATGAGGTTGGTTTCGTGGTTTTACACCGCTTAGTCCGGGGAACCCTCCAAAAAGTTGTGCTTTTGCATGCTTTTGCATCCCAGCCATGTGGAAAACTGAGGAGCATCCTATCTATCTTGTGCCTCAGCGGAAGTTGATCTTAACGTCTGCAGACGCTTGGATAGTGGGTGGAAGACTCAAAACAGGTCAAAACTGGTAAGAAAACACAGCTGTAGAAGGCCAGGGGTGGATCCATTCCTCTGGCTTGTAGCTGATGGATTTTTTTGGGGGGAGTGCCCTGACATAATCTTGTGACGTAGAAACATGCCTGTGGAAGGGTTTTCATTGATGCAATAGGATTGTTAGCATTGATCATGATGGGTGAAATGATCATAAGATATCATAAATATCTTTAAGTCGTTCCCTCCCACATGTTTCCTCATTTTATTTGCGTGGGTGCGTGATATATATGTGTTTGTAGTTATATTGTAATTATCTAGAGCGTTAGTAGGAATAGGAGCAGGCGCTTTCAGGTTTGCAAATCTGACTGACTCATGACGTGCAGGTTTCTTAAGCACAGCCATGGAGGTCGGAAAAAATTGTTGAAAGGAACCAACCACATGAGGTTGACAGCTTCCTTCTTGTACCTCAAGGAGTTTCAATGAGAAGATGCTGTGGTGACAGCAAGCTTGTTGAGAAGGGCAACAACGATAAGCCAGTGGGCATTGTCCAGTTTTGAAAGGTAGCAGCAAGCTTCATAGTTTTACTGGGAGGTGTTTCCCATGTTGTAGTTTGTGTTGAGGACTTATATCCTCAACCGTATTGTAGCTTTTCAAGGACAAGGGGCCTTATTTGGAGTTGCAGGAAGATCCGCGTAGTACAGGGAATGTTAAAATCCGCACTTCAGTCCACTTGCAAAATCACCAAAGACAACGACATTGATGTCCCTTGCTAAACTTACACTTTGCACTCGTTTGTCATGCCTTTTGCATAGTATGTTGCAAGCTTCATGTAGTCTTTGATTCATCCAAGTCTTTGACAGGTGAGCATCGTTATGCTTGCGTCTCTGACAATGGACCCACCCTAGAGCCGTACTTCAACGAGTTCTCTGGCTGCAGCAGTTGGGGGATGTTGGGGGTCAGCAGTCACATTCCATTTGCGAGTTCAGCGGCACTAATATTTGATAGGTGCGGGCTGTACTAGAACGGCTATGTTCTGGATTGTGTGTATATCTATACATACATAATCGGTCAACATTGAGCATACTTACTGTAGTGTTTTTTCTCAGATTTTCGGGGACCAAAGGAAACCAGAAAGGCGTAATGCGGAAGCTTGTGCACTCATCAATGCAAGTGCGTTCGTCGTGCAGTTGGAATTCCGGATGGCTGGCTGATGGCTGAGGACATGGGCGTGCTGCCCATCACTTCTACCCAAGGTGCTCTTTCTGAGTTGGTCGATTTTGTTTATGAAATTGCAATGTGATAAAACATCATAGTGTGTAGATGCATGTAGATGCAATATGACTTGATAGGTATGTTGGAGTCATTTTGGTGTTCTTGATTAAACACAAACCAAACATTGACTTATAGAGAGAAACACATACACATATCACATGCTTGACATATCTTGACTTATATCACTGTACCGTATATTTATATACATTAAATGAATATCTATGAATAATATTTGTTCTGCTGTACAGCATTCCAACACCTTTGCACGGACCTGCCAAAGCTGGTTAGTTGGCGGATAACTGAGAAGCTTCATCATCTTTTCATGTTACGGATCCCTTCGGGATCTTAAGGACAAGCAGGTGGCGCTAAGGGACTTGGCAGTCCAATGTGCCTTGGCTAAAGTAATGTTCCGCTGCTGATAACTCACTGATCGCTGGTGGCATTTGTCTTGAGGTATCAAGTCCTTGGGATTCACCTCGGGCGTTTTCCACGTGGAGTCCGGCAGCCCAAGGGGATGGTGCGGTGAGAAGGGTGTCAGGTTTGAAAGGGGATTATTGATGATTGCATGTAAGTGAAGCAATCTCCATGCAAGTCCAGGGTTTCCAGCAACTGGCAGATGGGGCAGCAAGTGAAGGAATATCCTGTCAAAAAAAAATCCCCAAACAAGATACAAAGGAAAGCTGTTCCTTGTGATCATGGCAAGTTTTGATTGCGAATACCATGGCTTACCCAAGGATCACATCTTACATGTTGTAATTCTTGTCTCCAGGACGTCTTGGAGAATTCCCCATGAGTTTCTCATAGTTTCTCCGTAAAGTTCTGTCTCAACCCCTCAAAGCGAAGGTGCAAATACACATCTCACGGGCCACACTTGATCGAGGCCTGGCCTTGTGTCAGCTGTTGATCATCATCGGCCAGTAAATACAAAGACTGACTTCATGATACCATGGCATTTTACACTTTAAGATGCAAGATTGTTTTTTTCCACACTGGAACTTTAGAAGATCCTCCAGATCACTATCTCCAGATCACTATTCTTCCGTATGATTCCTGTTGACAGCACAAGATGTGTACCTTTGAGCAGGGTCATGGCATGAGCCAAAATGAACCAACTTCACTTGGCACAATGCTGCAGGTGAACGCGCGAATGGGAGGAGGTGCACAAGTAGTGCCACCTATGCAACGAATGAAGAAATGGAATACCTCTTATGTGAAGATGGATGCACTCAATACAAAAATACAAATCAATACAACTAAACAACTTTCTGCAGAACATGGTTTGGCTTGCTTTGTTGTTTGCACTTTTTCCATGTTTTGCCTGGTTGACTACTCTCATTGCTGATCCTGATTGGCCTCATGCTCCCATGTGCAGGTCAGGTTCACGAATGCAATAGACTAACTTGGGGGGTATGCCTTGTGGAGGAGTCATCAAAAGAGTGGCACTTCGGATTGTCAATGGTCACTTCATCCCGGTTGGATCCAGTTGGGGGAAGCAATGATACAATGAGCCGTTTTTTCCTATATTGCTTGCTAATTTGATATAACATACTATACACTGATGAGTCTCTCCATGTGTCTTACTTGTGACTTACAGTATGAAGGTGTGGTTGCACTTTTAGCTTGAAAATAGCAGGAGACGCTGAATTGTGCGCTGGGCATCCCTTCTAGACCTTTAGTCAGAGCCTTAATGCTTCGTTCTCTTCACAATATCAACAAACAGACTTGCTTCCTACAATCTAATTGTACCATCTTTTTTCCTTTGACACACTTTGCGTTGCCTCTCTACTGCGAGTTCCCTTGGGTTTGATATTTGGACTGTACCACTGTCCGCTGTCACTATGCCTTTCCAACGTTGAAGTCGCCACATCTAAGGTTCCAAGGGAACCGATCTCTGGCACAGCCTATTGCTACGTGTCGCCAGCTGATTGAGCCTCTTCCAACTGTGAGCTGCTTGTGTTTAGAGTTTAGAGAGAAAGATTGACCGGGCAGACCTTTTAATGCGCGAGGATGCCTCAGATTTAATCTCCAAACTAGAGTTCCACCCAATTTTCGCAGCCCTCTACACGTTTCCAATCATTTCTAACCCAAATTGGTATGTTCTTAACATTTCTGAACCATGGGGAGTGGCAACCATGGCAACTGGCGAATGAGCGATCCATGCCAGGTCAATGCCATGAAATCTGGTGTCGTCAAAGACATGAGCAAGCTCGAGGATCGGGATGCATTTTAGGATTAGTTTCTACCAATGTCTTGTGTCACTTGTGTCGAATTTCAAAAACCTCAGGGTGATTCTGTTTCGTCAGTATCACTTTTGGTGATGTGATTCTACAGCTCCTAGTGGTTTTCATGGTGGACTGCGGGTGCTATTCACCGAACTGACAGGAGTTGTTGAAGAGAGAGAATGTGGTATGGGCCAAGCCATTGACTAAAATAGGTGCCAAGGTGCATCGAGGGAAAGGGTCCTGGGGTCGGGCTCGATTCCAGAGTCAGAAACCTTCAAACCTTGAGGGCTGAGAAATATTGTACGGATTTGTGACTTGGACTGTGTTTGTATGAATGATGATAATATGATTCAATTTTCAAGTTGGCAATCTTTTGATGTTTGATCTCTGATCATCTGATTGTATAAAACTGAGCATCACGTTGTCCTTTGTAGGCAGTAGGCCCCGCAGATGGACTTCCAACATGGTTGTCAGGGTCTCAGGAGTATGCAGTGTACCCTTTGTGTTGCACTCATGTTTTTCGAATTGAGTTGGACCCGGTGGATGTCTATGGATTTCTTGATATTCCTTGTAGTGAGGCTGCTGGAATTGGTGGTGGTTGTCCACTCTCCCTGTGCTTTTCTGCATCTTCTTCTTGTATTTTCTTGTTGGAGCTGGTTTTGATTAGAGTCGCTGTTGCAGTTGCTTTGCAGCAGTCGCTGTGCTCTTTTTTGCCAATGCTATTGCAAGAAGCGGCTGCAGCTGTGCCTGTTGTTGTTGCTGTTGCTGTTGCTGTTGCTGTTGCTGTTGCTGTTGCTGTTGTTGTTGTTGTTGTTGCTGTTGCTGTTGTTGCTGTTGCTGTTGCTGTTGCTGTTGTTGTTGTTGTTGTTGTTGTTGTTGTTGTTGTTGTTGTTGTTGCTGTTGCTGTTGCTGTTGTTGCTGTTGTTGTTGTTGTTGTTGTTGTTGTTGCTGCTGCTGTTGTTGTTGTTGTTGCTGTGTTGGTGTTGGTGTTAGTTTGGGGTGTTGAAGAAAAAAGATTCCCCCAGGTGTGACCTTTTCGTGCGGGGCAAGACGGCGAAGGAGGCCTTGGACTATCTCCAGGTGGGGAAGTCAAGCTGAGTGATTTTAGTGAAGCTTCGGAGAATCATATTTGATGCATTCAAGAAAAATTGCAAGGCCATGCAGAAGGAGGATCCAGTGGTGGTGTGAGACTCAGTCGATGCGTGCCACCCAAAGCCTCCACTGGAATGCGATATCATCCCATGCATCGTTAAAATTTCCCTTGTGTCACTTTGGATGATGGGATTGCGTGGACCGTTGATTGAACCCTTTATATCCCTTTATCATAGATAGAGTCAAATAGAGATGAAGATTCATGAAACCAACGTTTGGCAAGTTTAGGTATTGTATATATAGTTTACTGTTTTCAGATAGTTCTGATAAGTTATAGACTTTGCTTATAGATGATTTTGCACATTAGTTTATCGCTTATTGCTGTCGTTAGGTAGGAACCACAGCTCTTTGTAACATTTGTTGAATCACAACCCCCTCACCCGAATTTCTGAGGTATCTTGATTTGGCAGCAGAGGCATGCAGAAAAATCATGACAAATGTCGCACAAGCAGATGCTTGAAATACATTGAAATACAAAGTCAGCCAAAGTTCAATGTGTTTAATGGTTTGTTGGTTCCTCTTTTTTTTAGAAATGTATTATATGGAATTCTCCTCAACAGTTCATAATAATTCTCAATTCATCCAGTTTGACTGTGCTAGATATTTCAGCAATATATATATACATATTATATATAGAGGGAGAAAACGTGTTTATTTTTGTGACCCTGTTTAGTTGTTCCGCCCGATCTTTCTTGTCACCCTTTTCCACACTCACAATCCCTGCATGGCAAGGTGCGTGAGACAGAGATCTGCGCACCCTGGCAGTTGGGGAACATATCGGTGGACAAATCTTCAATCATACTAGAATTTCTTGCATAACCTATATTTACATGATGCATAACCTATATTTACATGATGCATAAACTATATTTACATATGACTTTTGACGAAACACGATGTGGGAGTGCTTCTTAGACTGTGAGCCCATTTGGGCAGCTGTAGATCAGACTGTATCACCAGAATTGTCGGATCTTATGAAAAGCTATCAGGCCATATTGGGCCGCATGCTTTGAGCCCTGTTCCCTTTGGGTATAGTCGCAGTAGTGAATGCCATTCTTCGAGTGTGTCGTTTTCAAATGAGAATTGTTGAGGGCGGCGACCTTACCTGTTTCTTTGGTACTAGGGGTGGAGCCCTTTTTTCTTTATTCAAATAGATTTCATTCCAATTGCTTGATCAAAAGAAAATAAAATATTAAGACTAATATATAAATATATAATTTATAATAAATTTTTAAAAATCTAATATTATATAATAATATATCATAAATTAAAATAATTATTGATTTTTATAAAAATATAAAATATTTAATCATAAAAAATATTATTTTATTAAAATAATAATTTTTATATTAAAATTATAATATTTTAATATAATTAATAAATAATATTAAAATTAATATATAATATTAAATTTAGAATTAGAAATTTAAAATTGAAAATAAATAATAATTTATATATTTATTTAAAATATAATATATTTAATTTTTTGTTTTTTTAATTTTTTTTTATAAAAAAATCGGAAATTTTGGAATTAAAATAGTGAGTGAAATTTAATATATTGATTTGAAACATAAACATCTTGATACGAAACAATAATGAGAATAACAACATATTGGACTTGAACTATTAATTATGGAATTGTTCGGGGGACGATCGGCCAAANTTTTTAATTTTTTTATAAAAAATCGGAAATTTTGGAATTAAAATAGTGAGTGAAATTTAATATATTGATTTGAAACATAAACATCTTGATACGAAACAATAATGAGAATAACAACATATTGGACTTGAACTATTAATTATGGAATTGTTCGGGGGACGATCGGCCAAACAATAAGTCTGCTAACATTATTATATGGAATTATCGACCGGCATAAAGGCCTATTACTTGGGTGTATTTGGCAGGAATGCTAGATTTGTTTGGCCATTGACATACAGCGAGGTCTTTACGGGGTATGCTGCAAATAATGAACTAAGGATATTTATGGGAAAGCTCAATACAGGGCTTTTTCGGCCTTTCGTACGACCTACATCTGATTTGATTAAAGGTGTGATTATGACTCCTTAGCAGATATTCGAATGATGACAGGCCTGCCTTTAATCATCCCTCTCACGCTTAGCTTGGCATGTGACCTCGCCTCCAGCGCTTGGCTAACGGCAGTGACGGCATTTTGAGATAGCTAGATTTATATAGAATCTCTAGTTAGCTGATCGAATTTATCGTGTTTCACCTCGTTACCCTGGAATCTTGGGAATAAATTTTGGTTGGGGTTTCCCTTCGGAGCCATGGCCTCTGAAACCTCCTTGCCTTGCTGAGCTGGGCCGGGTTGTGGGTGGGACGGAGGTTTCATGCCTGGACTTTTGTTTTGTGTTTTTTATTTACTCCTTAGTTCCCTTCAGAGCAGGTTTTTTTCTCCTTAAAGGAATTTTTCCTGCTCGTATGTTTCACCGGACTTGGAACAGATAATTTTTTTCTTTCAAAAAAAAAATAAAATAGAATATTTTTTATTTTTTTTTGAATTTTGGAATTATTTTTTTTTAGAAAAAAAACAAATTTAGTCTGGAAAATATATGGTTGATGTCTTTATTTTTCTGAAATTTTAATTTTAAATGAATTTTATATAAATTTGAAATTTGGGTTTTATTAGTGGCTTTAGTTTGTTTTGGCGGTTGACTAACTATATTGCTTATGGTAACGGTCGGTTGGGTATTGATTTTGACTATTTATAGCCGGCTGGCAATATGAGTGGTTGGATTAATGGCTAAGTAGTTTTGTTAATGGGCTGTATAATTTTAGGCTATCTGGGTACCAGGTTATATGACCTTATTGGGTCCTACCGATGAAGTTGTGGTTGACTAGCTATAATTAAGTAATATGTGGTTGGCTAACTATATGGCTGACCTAATTCCCAGTAATATAGATAACTAATTAATAGGATGGCTGGCTAAAATACTTATGCGGTTAGCTAGCTTTTTTAAATAAACTAATACGATGGGTAGCTGTGTGGTTGGTTGACTAAACTATGTGGCCTAGCTAGATTTGCGGCTAGTTTACTATAATATTGGTTAATTTTATTAATTAACTAAATATTTGGTTAAATAATTAAAAA
>DF240916.1:0-41997 GCA_000507305.1 Breviolum minutum Mf 1.05b.01 | reverse complement strand
TATTAATATATAATAATAATTATTAAACATATTAAAATATATTAATATTTTTTTAATCTAATAAAAATAATTTAATATATATATATTTAAATTATTTTATTTATTTTATTTATATATTTCTTAAAATATATTTATATTATTATTTTTCTAATTCTTAATTATATATTTTTTAATCCTTATTTTATTATTTAATTTATTATTATTTTTATTTTTTTATTCTTTACCATTATTCTTTATTATTCTTTTTCTTTTATCGTCCTTATCCTATATCGTCCTTACCCTTTATTATCCTCCTTTTTTATCGTTAGTCTTTATCTTTAAATTCATCCCATCCTCTTCCTTATCAAGATATATATCCTCATTATCAAAACCAAGTAAGATGTGCCGGACAGGCGCGCCACGGCGGGAATCGAACCCGATACCTGTTCTCCCGTCGTTTTCCGGAGAGCCCAAGCCCAATCCAACAACGCCCCCGCCCACCAGCCCACCAGGCAAAATTTTGAGGCTCGGGCAATTTCGGAAAAGGTACCGAAAATTGCCGCAAAAATGCTCAAAGTGGTAAAAATTCCTGGGATTTCTATCAGAATAGGGGGAAAGCCAAAGGATATTTCACTTCGCCCTGGGAAGTGCTCAGCGTACGTGTTTCTGGGATCCATTTGCGCTTTCGAACTCGCCCTTATGTAATAAATCACTATTTGTTGTGTTGAGACATCCTAAATTAGATTGATACACTATTTGTTTTATTTATCTATATAATACATATATAGATATCGATCTATGATCTAATATTTATTTTTTCATTTTTTGGCAATTCATATTTCGATTGCATATGAAAATCATATGACTTGCCAAATCATGTACATGAAGTCGCAGGGTTTCATCCAACATTACCAGAGCTTCCAATGCTGAGATCAGATTGAAGTGAAAGCAGCTCACAACAAACATATGGATGTTTCCATAAATGGTGGTACCCAACAACCATGAGTTTTCCTACTAAAAATGATCATTTTGGGGTGTAAAATGGGGGTACGCCTATTTTTGGAAACACCCATATTGACAAACACAACTGGCCTGTGATTCCAAGGAATCATGAAAGAATTTTCAACACACCAGCATGAAAGCTCCAAATATCCTAAGAGGTACATCTCCCAATGCCTTTGGCTTTAAGAGCTGTCCCCCCTTTCATTAAGAATTTCTAGCAAATATGTGGGTGTTTCCAAAAATAATGGTACCCCCAAATCATCCATTTTTAGTAGGGTTTTCCATTATAAACCATCCATTTTGGGATATCCCTATTTTTGGAAACACCCATGTGGCAATAGAATTTGGACATCTTTTTGAGACTACAAGTATTCAAATCTGACCATGCCGCTGAAGATCTCCTCCTCATCATCCTGCATCAAATGAATAGCGAAAGGCAGATGTGGATCGAACAAAAACATCAACAAACGTGGCATCAAACCAACCCCACAACAATAAAGAGGAAAGAGGAAAAGGGGAAGTGTTCTCCATACTGCGCCAATCGTTTCTCATTTTGTGACCCTTGCATTTCAATCACTTTACCCTCCTCACTGAGTCATGGAAAAACTGGGCTGACCGTGCTGAACTGTAAGGAAATGGGTCCGCATCATTTCCATTTGTTTTTTTCTCTATGACATTCCTTTTATCCTTTTGGGTCCTCTGTAGAGTCGCACTATAAATTTCTGATACGTTGCATCATATCCAAGCCATGGTTTCTTTCAGATTTGATATTCTATGATACCCCAAATCATCTCAAATTCAGATACTTGATTTGGGAATTCATCCGCAATTTCGTTGCTGTCGGGCTTTAAGCTATACTGACGTATGGACTTGACACACCTCTTGCTCAGCAACCTGGATGTTCTCCTGGAATTCCTGTCCATGCAGGGCTGTGGAGTCTAAAATCAAGACATCCAAAGGACCAAACTTTACAATACTCTGATTCTTGTCAGAATGGAAGCATCACTAACCTAACCTCCGTTCATCCACAAGTATCGAAGGCATCTTCATTTTTGACCAATGCTCACATGCGGAACCGCAACGCTAGTGCGAGAGATCTGCTATGATCTGCTCAGAAGTACACGGCTGGCTCTAGGGGACTTCACACACAACGTAGAGGTGGACAAGAGTATGCATCCACTTCCAAATACCTTATTTGGACCACAGTTCTTGACAGTGATTCTGACTCCTTGAAATAATTCTGTACGATAGGACACAGGCTGCTAGAATTCTCCATCGCAATCAAAACAATAATACAGAATGCGAGTGCAACTTGCTCCCTGCCTTCTGTTCCTCTGTGACCCAGAGAACTTTCTGCTCCTGTTCTTGAAACAATTCTGGCACCGAATGTGGAGTGGAGAGTCTAGCACCCTTCATGTCCAGCTATCTTATCCAGTTGCACATTGGTTCTATGCAAGTGTGCACGACAAACTGATCAGCTGATCCCCAAGTCCTCGGTCTCAACCTCTTCCTGAAAGAACCATAAATTTTGCGCTGGTGGAGAAAATAAACAAACAAACAGAAAAAAACAGCCAAACAGACATAGGTATAGACACACAAACAAAAACATTAAAAGAATATGGTACAATAATATACCCTCTAGGGAACTAACATATCCTACCATGGGAAAAGGAACAGCATCTTTGAAAAAACCACTGTAAGGGATATGTTAGTTCCCTGGAGGGTAATAGTCCCCTCAACTCCAAGAAGTCCCAAATGCCCGGCATCGTGGCCTCTCCCGTGATTTTCTGATGCAGCGACTTTAAGGAGCCGCTGTTGATTCGCCAGGCCACCTAGCACAGACTTCTAGGGGATGGTGTAGCATTGTATCATTTAAAGGTGTCCTTGGATGTCCCTTGGTGTTTCCAAGACTTACAACTCATCCACAGTTTAGCAGGACCATCAGGATGTAACTTAAGTGGAGAAACAACCATGAACAAACACCCTGCGGGTTATACGAAATGTAGAAGAAGACCTGCTTGGCACGCAAGTCCAAGTCCTCCTGGGTAGAGGAATAGTTCCTTGGTGCAAGAGACCACACTTGAAGAAGTGCTAGCTTCGGAAGGTATCAGTGCCAGAAGAATATCAATACAATCAGCTTCTCCTCCCTTTTAGCCTCCACTGTCAGGAAGGAGACTCTGGAAAATGGATGTTATACTATCTATGTTATTTATATATATATATATCACATATCATGTGACTATATACATACAATAATATACAGTAGTAGTAGGAGAATACGGAAAGAAATAGTGTATATAATCATGTAGCATAGAATAGATTAGAACAGCGTTGCGGAACAAGTTGTTCGAATTTGCATGCACCTATTGCATTACTTTCACTAATTATGTACTACGTACTACGTAGCGTGTATATAATCAACAAATGACATATTGACATAATATGATCTATGTTTAATGTACAATTCCAGACTACGCTTGAGTCATCGCAATGTCACCTGGTGTTGCCAAGAGGCTGTGGAGAAAATACCACGGCAATCTCCTGGAAGACCGCCTCAAAACTCCCCTCTCAATCTCTGAATGGCTGAAAAATGAATTGGCTCATGTAACGGGGTCTATCAGTCGAATATTGGTACATGTATGTCCCTTTGAATTCCAGGATTGCAAGTTGAATCATGGATTTTTTCGAAATCTTCGCCAAAAAATCTCCAATCCACTTTGGATATTGCATGATCATACCATCTGCAAAAATGAGTGAGTCCAATTGTCCAACTTCAACCTCACCCCTTCCAACTTCCAGGTGGCCTTAATCGCTGGGATATAGATCCTTTGCGTCATGGACCCATGGACCCATGGACCCGGGGTTGTCCCCTGCGTATGATCCCATGTCCACATCAATGTTGGAAGCAAAGGTTAATGAATATGGAAATACTGGGGCTTCCTTGTTTCTATAGACCAAGCAAACGCCATAAGGTCAAAACAATCGGATTTCCCACCTATTGGTCCATCCAAACAGTAGGCTGCTTTTTAGTTTTCTCCTGCCAATCCTTTCTCCAAATCCTATTGTCACTTGATTAGTCTTGATTCTGCTGGCAATAGACATAGTATGGCCCAAAAAGTTGACCTCCAAATATTGCTGGTGGCTGTGCTTGGCAACTTCACCAAAAAACTGAAGGCCACAGTGGCATATTATGCTTCTCAAATTTTCAGCAAACTTATCCTTCAATCAGCGGAGCTGTGGAGAAACCCCATTGCCCAATCCCCCCACCAACGAGTCAAAGGTCCGCATGTCTAACATCTCCAGCTGAGGCATGGAGGTAATCTCCTCCAACAAAAATCAGAGCCATCAGCCATCTAAATACGGAAAACTGTTGGAAACACCACATAGAATCATGGGAGCAGTGAGTAAAACATCAAGGTGGTGTGCCCCCACCAAAACACCCCCTTGTGTTGCATTAGCATGCACGGTGTGCGTAAGTTCATGGAACATTGATAACCTCCAACAAATCCTAGGAAGACTTCCACAAATGTAAGGCGTTATAGGGCGGTGCCGCCGACAGTATGCTATGCACAATGAATCTCCAGCTATTCTTGAAGCCATCTTAAGGCGCGGTCGCATAAGAACGAATGCAGTCTGGAGTCATTGAAAAATGTGAATCAAGGTCTCGGAATTGTGCTATCCTTATCCAACTTACTTACAATCACATTTCATATGCTCTGCCCTAGTGAACAGCAGTGTTCTAGCCCCCGGCCCGCGTCCTCATAGTAGGAGGGTGATGGAAAACGGAAGCCATCCTCTGCAATGATGGGTAGGACACAACAGTTAGGTAACTTGGCCACATGAAGCAACCAATCCTTAGGCGCGGCCAAGAGCAACAACATGAGAGTAGCAAATGGTGGATAGGGAGAAACCATGGAGGCAATTTGGGGCAGCATATTGGCGAAATGGCAACTTCCCAAGAGCAGCATCTCCACTCCGCATACTGTGGTGCCCCAAATTTGTTTCCATGTTCGTTGTTGTTTCTTACAGTCTCCGTCGAAGGTGTCCTATGTGGAGCCAGACAAGATACAGTATCTGGAAGAATCTGCAAGAGGTTTGTGCGCAGAATGTAGTTTGCAAAAGTGACTATGCAAAAACATGTGCGAAATGTGTTTCTAATATGTAGTTTGTATCGTATCATCAAATCTTGTCAATATGGGAATACTATGTTCACTAAGGTGAGTGCATCCTCAAGTGCATCATGTGCAACTATAGCTGGTTTTGGACGCATCTCTCTTCGCTGTTTCTTACTCCACCAAAAACGAGATTGCGGACTTACCAAGTGACAGACTGGAGTCAGCGTTGGAGTCATCGCTGAAAAAAACAATTTGGAGTGCTTTAGTATGGTTTAGTATTAAACTGTATATACATACAAGATACTCCCAGCATTTTCATGCAGGAAACACCTTACTCCAGCTGCTGACGGAGATTCCCCAAATTCAGGCTGCTTAAAGCACCCATCGCTGCAAATGACTAACGCAGAGACCGCTGTTTCGGGCACCAAGCGGTCCTGCCACAATCGTCCTTTGATTCTGATTAAGCACTTTTATATATAAGATGATAAACATATAAAATCACTGTGATCCCAACCCTTGACACGGATGCGAAGCAAAGGAACTGGTGAAAAATTGTGTCATTGATTTGAACGAAAAACATGCCCCATCTCTCAAACATCCCAAACCTGCTGGCAGCTTCCAGCAACCTGCCTTCTGCAAAACGGCTGGCATGTTGTTCCTCTCCCCGCCAACCAGTTTGGGCACCACCAATCCAAGCAACACATAGGCAGTTGCAGCAGCCTTTGCACTCATACTTGTGTGAGTTGCAGGCGAACGGACCACTTGAATGCAACAAATGCAGTGTCCGAGACAGATGAACTCAGTAGAACAAACCATTAGCATCGTCTCGTTGATGTGTCATTTACATCGTAGACATCATGAAGCCGTTGGAGCTAAGCAAGGAACCATGACCCAGTTTGGGTGAGAGAGACTTGTTCAAACCTTGATTGGCTTGTAGCTCTACGTTACTATGTTGCTCACACATGCTCACACAGCAATCAGCACCTCCATGTTGTCCAAGTCTGATAAAATGATGCAATCTGGAGACCTTGGCCGAGTGGAATTGCTTGAAGTAAGCAAAGCTGTTGGATCTGAATTCATCCGTTCATGAATGCTCTGACCACAAACTGTGCACTCATGCAATCTCAGTGAAACTCAATAATACAAAGTTGTAGTGGTGATCTTTCACACAAAAAAAGCGTAATCGGATCTTTTGAACTAGACCCATACAATGACAATGGTATTTCCTCCAGACTTTGCTTACTCTAGCTATCAGCAATTAATGGGTTCACGTGAAGTTGGTTTGAAGACTGGAAACTACACCTGCATCCCAGAGACTCTGCGCTCGCCCGACTCAAGGTCTGTGACGACCCTGTCAAACAACTGCAGATATACGTCATTGATTCCTGAGCCATCAGGAAGTCCGAAGTTGTTGAGCTCAAAGGCAACCAGCAATGTATTTGCAGCTACTTGTACCAAGATCCGACACCGGCACATGCCCATAACATTGAAAATCAATTTCTCGAAGAAAAACGTGAAGAGATATTATAAGGATCATGAACTCAGAAAGTGCAAATGTTCGCTTCTGAACATGGAAGCTGAACAACTGTTCCTTCAACCAATACTCATAAAGTGTGGTTTCATTGTACAAGTCGTATAAATCTCCTGCTTCCTCCCTCCCTCTACATCTTGTCTTCTGAGGCGCTAAAGTCACTAGCGAGGGCACGTCTACCGTCTCCACCGCGTTGATCCAGGCCATGGTTTCTTGCACCTCGATTTTACAGTGATACAAGCCGACATCACTGCAACAATGACCACCTTGCATTTTGAATACCGGCGAATCTACAAACAGCATACATAATGAAACTATTATGAAACCAAATCAATGGATATCAAAAGGGTATCCTTGGAGATGCAACAAACATGACCTGCATGAATTCAAGGAATCCTACCTGCATCTACCTGCAACATGCTTTGGCCCAACTCCAACGACGATAGCAGCTGAGCTTAAGCTTCTCCACTCCGCATGTCAAGTGTATTGTCACTGCGTGAACTACTGAGATGTTTTTGAGAAGTAGCTCCAGTGCGAATGAAGTGCGTCGTGATATAATTGTTTTTTAAAAGTTCCGCCCTTGAATGAAGAGTTTCAGAGTCTCAGATCCTTTCGACTAAACCCAGTCCCACTTGGAAGATGACGGCATTGCAATACATCTCCAGAAAATCACCCCCTGGCGCGATAGCACCTCCTGCAAGCCAATATTGTAATTGACAAGCTCCGAGATGTCTGGCACTACACTGTCATATCTTTGAATGAAGTCTTCATCTGGGTTCCTCATTTTCCAGGGGCTAATGCTGACGCTGCCGATGCTCAAGAAATGCATCCAGTTCCAAATGAAGCAACTAAGGCATACTAAGGCAAGGAATGACACAGGAGACCATGGAGGGACGTTTGAAATGAAACATCAGCTCAACATCATGACACCGAGCATCACAAACTCAGGCCATTTGAGGAGAACCTCAGCTTCTTCAACAATGGCATCAAACTGACAGTGCAGGCAGAGCTTTATTCTGAAAAACACCCAGAACTTGACTTGCAAGGCTGCGTGGCAAAGATACAAACACCATTCAAACCCTTTCAAGGTGGAATCAATGTGACTGAATGCAAAGACAAGCAACTGTACGGACTTTGTGACTGCGTGCCGTACATATCTCACCCACACACCACTTCCTGGTGCCCGGACTGTAATGAAAATTCATGCAACCCCTGAGAAATCATCATCAGGACACAACAACGACATGAGCGAAGCCCAAGACCCTTGGGCTCCTAACCAAAATAAGACCAAATTTAAATCTTGTTTGCATAGCAGTCATGAAGCTAAGATGAGCTACCTCAAAACAGAAAATTGGAATCGACCTCTATACCAGTCCTCGTGAGAATATCAGGCGAACCCAGAATCACAAAGGTTTCTGTATCTTGACCAACGTAGCTAAAGAGCCTGACACCAAAGTGGCTTTCAAGCAACAGTGGATGCCTTCCATGCAAAACCCAGGCATCGGATCTGTTTCTCAAACCATGGTCAAAAGATATCAAAAGAATTGTACTCACCAACAATAATTACTTCTCAAGTCTCACATATGCGTGTATGAAAACTATGTATCTACCATATGTGTATATAGATGATAAAATAATCATGACATAATAATTATAATAAGACTTTCTGGAAAATCGAGCCCAAGCTCAGAAATCCGACGATTTTTCCAGGTATGTCTGCTGAAATTTCAGACTGCGCCAGAGAATTAGGATTCAGGATGATTCAGGCAAAATTTCATGAACTTTCTGTTTTGGCAAAAACACCTCTAGAGCAAGAATTCTGCCCTTTCTGCGAGAAAAGTCTCCGTTGGACTGAAATTCGAGACTCAGGATGGCTCAAGATTACAATGGTGATGCGTATTTCATTGGATCTTTTTCACTGAAAACATGGTATGATCATTGGCCAGGATGGTCGGACCAATGCCTGGTGAGATCGTTCAAGTCATCGCAATCAACCTGCCAATAGAGTCTACAGCTTCACACAAGACTTCCAGCGTCTGGGTTGAATACAAGGCAGCATGGCAAGGGTTGTATTCAAGAATCCCATCTCTGATGTGCTGTGGCGCTGTTGGCAAATATTTTGACAAGCAGCAAAGGTTGTATTTCTGGATCCCCGCTTTTGCAGCTCCATCTTCAGCAAGCCTTTGGAAGCAGGGAAGAAGTTGAGCTCGCAACGACCGGCACAAGTACACAGATACACCCCTACAGTGATACCACCAAATTTCAACGGTGCTAAGGAATGCTAATGCATGTGCAAGCAAACACAACCTCGCTCTTCAAGCAAAGCAAGCAACGTGCCATGCTGCCCGCTGCAACCTTTTGGTGGCACAGGAAGAACCTGTGGCCATGTCCAGGATGTCAACGCTAGACTGTGAACACAATGTGGCTAACAAAGGACAAACAAGTTACACATAGCTATGCCATATGCCAATTCGACACCTACCCTCCTTCCCTGGTCCCTCGCGGTAAATGATGGAACATAGACATATGTAATACTATGATCACTTCACCTTGCAAAGCCTATTCTCCAGTTCCACCATTGGTGGAGTGACATGTTAACAAAGCCCTGATAAGCCGTGCCTGAATTGCTTGCGGTATTTCAGGATGAAGTGCCTGGCAGGTGTGGATGGGACATAGTGGAAACATGTGGAAACCAATGCATGAAACACTTCACTTAGTTCGCGAATTCCAAGTACAGTAGGTTGAAACAAATACCTCCCTAGAGCATACCAAGGATTGTATTGGACATTTGCGTTTCAAGTTGCAAACAAGTGCGATGCCGTTAATGGTAGTTCAATTGAAAGACGACACGAAAGCCCAAAGATGTCGACAAGTGCATCTGGCTGCTAGACCATCTGACACAGATCAGGCGTTGACTAAATCATGCCGCCTTCACATTCGCGCATAGATGCAACGCCAACAAAATACGAGTTGCTCATTTCATGAACCATAAGTGCCATTTTGTCAAAAACATCACTGAGTAGATTGTACAAACAAGCCGCATGGAAGAACTAATATCATCTAATAATCTAATATCATGCCTTCTACTAATCTGAATTGGCAATGGGAAGATATGCCTTTCTTGGTCGCTAGCAAACACCATCCAACTCAAAATTGGTGTGGATGCTCCACTGCTATGATCGGCTGCGATAGATTACCAAGAGATAAAAGGGAACAAATCGGAACAATCATCATCTTAGCAAACTTTAGGGGAGTTCAATGTCGAGACCATCCACAGTGACACTACCCCTGTCCCCACAGGTCCTTCCAACCCCGTAGAAGACAGCTCCAAGGATGGACAGCACCATGACAACCGAAAAAATCAAACCTGAAGGAAAGGGTGAAAGTAAGACCTTGTGCTGAAAAGCCGGCTTATCAAGGCCTACAACACAACAGTCATTGGATGTCATTGGAGGGTTGCATGCAAGAGTAAAGGAGCACGGGGCGGATTGGTCATGGCATGTCAGATAGGGCAAGATGATATGAATTCTCTGGCACTGATACCAAGCCTCGAGTGGTACTGGAGGATTTTAGCACTATCAGCTACTACTGTGGAAAAGCCTGCCACCTTAGTACAACACCTCGAGTGCCATGCTAAGTGCAATATCTCTAGTTGTTAGAAAAGAGATTCACTATCTGGAAAGCAACACAAGAGACAAGGCACAAATGGCCATAGTAGTATGCCCATCGTCCTCTCTTACAAACAGCGAACCAGCGTCCAGGATGACTAGCATGCACGACAGCAGCATCCTTAGCTGCGAGGTTCTAGCTTTCCGATGATACAAAACATCAACCATAGTGACACAATTCAGTCAAAGCAATGCCAGCGGCCGCAGCGGTGGTGGTGCTAGGTGGGGGTGGTGGTCNTCTCTACCACAAAACCAGTACTACTCTGTACTACTGCAGTACTACTTTGTACTTCTCCAGTACTACTCTGTACTACCAAAAAAGCAAATCCAAACTCTAATTTACAGACATTCCACGCCAATCCAGTTGGAACATTTAATCTGCAGTGAAGAAATCAAGTCCAGACGCAAAAAGGAAAGGCTTAAATCTGAAGCTAGTACCAACCACGCTGAATTATGAAAAGTAAAGAATCCAAACATCAGAGAGAAGCTCCTGTGACGAAACCACTCTAAACTCTGATGAGAAGACAGCTGAAAGCACAGCCAATAAAAAGGCTGAAATCTAAAGTTTGACTTTGAACTCTAAGTTCCAGCCATTTTCGTAGTAGTAGTAGTAGTAGTAGTAGTAGTAGTAGTAGTCGTAGTAGTCGTAGTAGTAGTAGTAGTAGTAGTAGTTGTTGTTGTTGTTGTTGTTGTTGTTGTTGTTGTTGTTGTTGTTGTCGTGGTCGTGGTTGTCGTGGTGGTCGTGGTCGTGGTTGTCGTTGTCGTTGTCGTCGTCGTCGTCGTTGTTGTTGTTGTTGTTGTTGTTGTTGTTGTCGTCGTCGTCGTTGTTGTTGTTGTTCATGTGGTTTGGTGCTACTGCTGTGGTTGTGGTCGTGTTTGTGTCTGTGATTTTTGTTGTAGTAGCAGTACTAGTAGTAATCACAGTATAGTAGTTGTAGTTGTAGTTGCAGTTGTTCTTGTTGCTCTTGTCGCAGCTGCTACCGTCGTGACTAGTTGATGTTTGTTGCTTCTGCGATGTTCTGCGGTTTTTGTTCTTTGTCCTTGCTTGCTGTTTGTTGTGCATGCTGCGTGTTGTGCTTTTTTCTGCTTGGCATACTGTGTCTTGTATGAAGTGTCTTGTGTCTGTCACGTGTGGTGTGCGCTGTCTGTTGCCTCTTGTTTGTTAGCGTGTTGATTGTGTTGTCTGGTGTGGATTGTCATTTGTGTTGTTTATCTTCGGTGTTGTGAGTCTTGCTAGTCTGCCTGTTGTCATCATTCTTCATCACCATCAGTATCAACATTCTTCTCCCTTCTTCTTCTCCAATCGAGGGATAACTCTTAGGAAAGGCCTTCAAAGGCATGAAGCAGTTTACGTCGTTTGCATCTTTGCTCGCGGCATGTCCATAACATTCCATAGCATTCCAGAACAATCTGCCATTTGACCTGCTTTTTTCAACTGCCTTTGCCCGTTCAAGAGCAGCCCATCTATCTGCCCAGTGAATCCCAGTCGCACATCCAAAAAGTTGCATGCAGGTGCACGCCAGGGCTTGCTAAATGCCACCATGGCCAAACTTCCATAGAGGATCAAGTTCATGGAGACAACCTGACATCATTAACATCCATGAATCCTTGCCATAGTCTTTCTGACCCCCGGGACAAACGCTTGTCCCGGTTGGAGCATTGAATTGCCATGTAAATAATCTGGTCAGTTTGTGGCAGCTGGAACTCTATATTGCAAAAAGGGTGCCACTTAATGTTTATCAGTTTAGCAATTACAGTCTTGCCAATCAGCATTTATCCTGAAGACAAGACTATGTACATGAGATTGGAAAATCATTATGTGTTTCCTAGCTCCTAGTCACTGCAAGACATAACCAACCATCCACCTGCGTCATCTATTCCCTGCCTTTGCAGACGGACTGGGCAGCAAGGGGCACAGCACCACTAAGGCATTACGGACCAAAAAAAGGACGCTGAAGATCCTTGGGCTTGTCATGAACACACTGAAGAGGCTACCAGCTCATATTACTAAGTAGTAAGAGTATGCAGGAGTAGGAACACCTACACAGTATCCATGGTTTCTTTTTGGGGAAAACATATGTCTGTTTTGTTTTTCTCCATCAAATGGCGCCGCCAAACAGATCAGATTACCATTAGACCCAAGAACATATCTCATTACATCCCTGGACGATTTCGGAGTTCCCAATTTCAGAACATCACAATATCAAACAGTGTGTCACTCACTGTGTCATGCTGGATATTCAACTCCTCCATCTCACACAAACGGCAAGATGCTCTGCTCCAGGACGGAAACGCATGAAGAGGAAGGAGCATGCGCGCACAAACTTCACGTCTGCAGCTTGCAACCTTTAAGTGTTGGGCCGTGTTGGGCCGTGTTGGGATCCCCAACGAAAAAGATGTTGATGTTATCCTATCAATCTCCTGAGCTGAGATATTCTTGCAGTAAGGTATGGCTGCTTAATGCTGCTTATCACTTGTGAACCTTCTGTCTGCATGCGCATGCAACTCACAGCATGGTACCCGGGCCTCTTGGGCAATTCGATGATGATGACCTTATCGTCAACAGAACAACCAGAGCAACCCTATACTTTCTTCCACAAGACCACTGGAACCGGCGTACAATCAAGTGACGCAACCTTGCAACCAGCTCATGAGATGTCTGTGGCAGTGTTCTTCTTCAATGGCTGTTTATTGTACAGATTCAATTCCTCTTCACCGGATGAGGTTTCAGAAATAACAAATGTCTGGCCGGAGCCAGTGTTTTCTGGAGAGATACTGCTGCTAGTATAGGAGTATAGGGCAAAACAGTGCATGAAAAGGACAAAAGGTTTTGGGTCCCAGTAATCCTGCGCCAACCCCCAGCAAGTTGGTGCCAAGTGACCCACATGCAAATTGACAAAAAGCCAAGTGGCATCAAACATGCTAATCCTCACTCTAAGCAAACTCGACTTGAAATTTGAAATTGTGGATTTTGCCAACTACGTTTTTCCCTTCACTAATTTGCTGTGGAAACATTTTTGCATGTATAGCCAGGGATTGCAAATGGATAGCAAAACTGGTTGCGCCAATCCAGTAGTACTGCTTTGTCCGCACACAAGTTGAGGCGGATCTATGAAAGCAAGACTCCTCCGATGATGGCCATTGCCTGATGATCACCTTCTCCATTGCAATACCTGGAAAGCACAACACATCACAACGCCCAGCACACCTAGCCATCGAAGTCCCCTATTTTGAATCGTTCAGAGATAATCCAAATTGAAATAGATGTTATGTGTTTTGGATGGATAATGCTGGACAGGTATCAGGTCTTGGGTCGGACGGCGCAGTAGGGTACAGAGAAACATACTTGAATGACATTGACATTTGGATGCTTTGCCCAGATACCAACCCGTCTACATTCAGGGCAATGCACAGTGCGTAGACAAGTAACCATGCTCAAGACTCAAGATTGAGAGGACATAGTACAAAATACTACATTTACATGCATCTGCAAATAAAAATCTATAAAAAAACTATGCAATTAATTTGAAATGATCCGTTTTTGCTCTCAGTATCTACCTGTGATCTAGTGTGATCTATCAATCTCCTTACTTGCCTCATAACAGCGTACTGAATATTGGTTCTCTCACACGTTTCAATTCTCTCCCACCAAGTTGCACGCCGTGGTATGCTTGAACTGTCCACCGGCCGTTTGGATGTTGGCTGCACCGGAAGGGCGCCAATAGCGAGGAACAGAGGGAGATGAAGAAAATTGTGAAGAGACTGCCGCATGTCCTGCGAAAAAACATGCGTAAAATGAAAAAATGGGACCAATGATGAAACCTCATAAACATATGGTTTGTACATGCCCGGGATACATCCTGATGGCTTATTTAGGCTTCACCATTTTTCAATTGTTGGCTACTCGCATCTGTCATGGAGATTCTGAAAATCAAACTGCAAAATGGAAGAAATGTTTGGTCGCAACTACAGGCGTACCAGTAGGCCTCTCAAGTATTTGGACGTTTGCAACACCACAACGCATGGCACGCCTTAGCAACAAACTAATCTGCAGGGTCTTGGCTTTGGTGACGGCCAAATGTGCCAAATGCACCAGGGTTGCAACCAGCAACAACCCAAGCACTGTCAGGGTTCCTCGGTAAGCACCGACTATTCATTCAAATGCAAAACAAAGTCAAAACTCCAGACCACATGGTAAACCCTGCTGAGAACCCACAAATGTGCAACGTACACACATATGATATGTCATTAGTCAGAAAACAATATTTATATATGCACTGTATATCTAAAAACTACGAGTGTATATTTCTATAATTCTGAAACTGTAACATATAGCATCGAAATATGCTCGCCCACCGAGGGCTCACTTTGCTGACACAACAGTGGTTTTCAAAGGAGGACTCGAATAAGTAATTTTGCAAGATGATACCCTGATAAAGTTTGCTGCGTAGAAAGAAACAACATGAAACAACCAAATTAGGACAACGGAATGACAAAATGTTGCCATGGGCTAGAATGTGTTATACAGCGGGCTTAGCAAGTATACCACTAGTTGATTTTGCAATGAACTAGTAGAAAGGTTGCGCACAGGTTCTTGGGCATATGCAAGTTTTATGCATTTAAGGCTCACCAAAGCTGCATACACTCCAAAAATGAGATGTTGATAGCAAAAGTGCATGAAACCTGCCTACACTCACAACATAAACCATCGCAAAACAGCACAAGTCGGTGGCAACATATTATGTTTGTCACGCCTGCATCGGTATCATGCGAAGAAGCAACTACCAACAATGCTGACGCAATTCTTCTAGGCATTGTCGGTGCAAGAAAAACTGTTGCACCTAAGCCTTTTCTGGAGATACGGGATACAGCCACCGCAGCCAAGGCGCTACACTGCTACAAGCCTCAAAACGACTGATTCTGTGTTAGGTTCGTTTTACGCTTGTGCCTTCTTGGGTTTGTAGTATCCGGAGCTGGAATTGAGCTGGAGGCTGGCTCCTTGCAGCTGCACATGCATGAACCACCCAGCGACCCACGACCAGAATTAGATTTGGAAAAGATTCCTCGAGAAGGTGTTCTTGTTTTCAGATTGTTTTCAGTTTGCACGCATATCGCTCTTTGACATCTCTTCTGCTGTCGATTTTTCCCCAAAACATGCTTGTGGGGCCGGCCACAATTTGTGTCTACGCTTTCTCTGGCGGGCGGTGGGCGTCCTTGGTCTTGAGCCCATTTTCGCGCGGTCGTTCAGCACCTTCTTGCGCGCAGCTTTTTACTGGCAACGCGAGTTGAATTTGAGAGGGAACCGATTGCCCTGAACTTCTGAACCCTCTTGCCATTCCAACGCGTGCTATGCTCTGCTATGCTTTGGCTTTTGTAGTGACAATCGCTGTACCATCAAGAGCTTAAAGATGGAAAAACCGTGCGATAAAAAACTGACTGGACATGCGCTTACAAAGCAGGCCGATTGGACTCTTTGGCCGCCACCTTGGGTTGTTGAGCAGACTTGTTTTTCAAGTCTCCGCGGCTTTGTGAGTATATGCAGGTTTGTGCCCCGGATTTCCAGATCATGCCTTGCTTTTGGCTTCCCATGCAAGTTTTGGAAGGATAGAAGTCATAGAAGTAGAACTGAAGAGGGTAAGGCTGGCAAGGTCAAACCCCAAACGGAATCCGTTTTGGTGTTCTTGTTGCATGTCATTTTGAAATGACATCTATGTATTGAAAATTGAAACATGAGGACATGCATAAAAGACTAGAATTACTAGTGTCGTTGGAGTATCATCCCTTTTTCAATGCATTGAGAAGCACCCTTTGTTAAGTGCCACACACCCTCTCCGCAGGTGAGCCCTGGAGGGCTACCATATATAATTATGATATGTATATATATGTAGCTGGAAAATCCAAAAGGCTATAATTCAAGCCTGACTTGAAAAAACGACTTTAAGGATCCATGAAATGTTGGAAGGTACCAACCACTCTTTGCCTTGCCAACTTGCCAGAGAATACATCCATTAAATGACGATTTTGTTTGTTTGCACAAATCTCTTGTCAGCGTAAATGATCTATGACTTGATGACTGCTTTAGCATTGTGGCATTGAAAGCATTCCTGGAATCTACGAAGTGTTTGGGCTTCCAGGGGTTCTGCTATTCTAAGAACTTGTAGTGTAGAGTAGAGGATGGCCTCAGAAGTATCTTTTGCTGATGTCTCCACCCTCATGCTGATGGAAATTAGACGTCAAGGACTGCATAGTGTTATCTTCAATAATTATGTATGTACACATATTGCACGGCACCTATTACAACATTCCTGACATAAATAAATATCATACATCCACTGTGTCCTCCACTGGCTACATACTTCATGAGTACATATACCAAGTAGGGTTTAGTGATATAGGCAATTAATTAGATCATCAACAAATAAAACTGCAAAACAGCCTCGAACCCTGCTCCGGAAAAAGTGCAACAACAACAACAACAACATTCCTCGAAACTTCGCAAACCTCAATGATCGGAGCTCGGAAACCCCTCGCCCAACCAAAACACAGAGTTGTCGAGTCCGAGCATCTCGAGCTAAACTTGCTCACAGGGCTCATGGGGGCAACGCAGTTGATGGAAATCATATCCAAGTCGAAAGTAAAGACCTGTGACCGTTTCAAGGACCCCTGGGTTGCCGGATCAATAGAAAAGGATCAAGGGAAATATCTGGAAATCAGGGGCCGTCAATTTCCATGGCTTTCCTTGAATCGAACGGAAAAACTGTCAGTTGGATGTTTGATATGTGTTTGACTCATAAGTAGAACCACGCAGAAGCTTGTAGGGCCCCCTGGTTCAACCAATGGAAATTCTCATGAGCAGGCTTACACCCTACTGTAGCTGCACTAGGTGACAAATTGCTGGACACATGATGCAAAAGCGAAAAAACAAAAAACAAAAAACGCCGCGTTGGCTACCAAACCAAAATCAAAACCAATGTTTGCTGATGCGTCCAAACATAGAAACAGTACCACAGTATTTCATTTGCTTTGAAGTGAGCGATCTTCGCCTCATCCAAAAATGTTTGTAGCTCTCTGGAAGATAAATATGTGTGTATGTATCTAAATATAATATATATATTATACGATTATATAGGTATTTTTTCAGACCGTGGATGGATGAGGGTTTTGTTTTTGCAAAAACCCGGGTTTTTTCCCGAAACCCTGGTTGTTAAAGACAGAACTCAGGTTAAGTCCTAAACCCTACAAATATTAAAGGTCTGGAAGATCAAGGTATATAAGCATATATCATATACTAAATCATATCACAGGAAGTCCAAAGACCGAACTTAGCCCCTAGGTTTTAGGGAATGAATGCGGATTTCTTACACTTCCAACAAACGGGTATTTTACGGTATAAACAACAAACTACTCAACGCAGTCATGCATAGAACCTTTGCTCCGCACCGATGACCTCCAAAGACAATAGAATCCCAGCGAATGGTTGGCCCCACTCGATCTTGAATTGCTGGATGACAGTGAGTTGCCTCACAGTGAGTTGCTGGAAGTCTTGCTGATGGTAACCTGGTAAATGCTTCTTGAAGTCATCGGAATGTCCAAATTCACCAAATTGATTTGCAGGTATACCCCATTATACACCCACATTAAAAAAAAAAGTGCGATTTAGCCTTTCTGGCATGTTTCAAAGGTTCAACTACGAATAGAGAGTGCAGGTGTCATCCTCCACGAATGCATTCGAAGTAGCTGGACTGTTGTCACCATTTGGCCCATGGCCAGGGCGGCAATCAAAAGGCTGCCTTGTCATGGCATCATTCAATGGTTCGATGGAGGTTGTATTTGAGCTGGTCATCCTATCATCTTGATCATCTTGCAGTGTTTCTGTCAGAAGCCAATAGCTACGACCAAGGCTCCCCCGCCATTCCTGCACAATACAAATTCCCCTGAAACCGCGCCTGGCTGTCGGCTTTTTTGACCCTCGTTAATCAGGACCTGAAAGGTTTTAGAGGCTGCTGTGGGTCCCGTAAAAAAGAGATTCTATCAACTGGCCAGAGCGGATCAAGCAAACTTTCAATAGGCATAAAATCAAATGATTTGTTTTGAACACATCGGCTTTATCCATGAATATTGAACATCTTGAATCTTAACTAGCATTTTGACTTTGAGATTGAGTTTTGGAATCAATCTAAAATGAACTAGACTTATATCTAATCTATATAACTAGACCAAAAAACTGCACATTACATACCATGGCCGTGGAGCCAACACCAGTGTCTCATGGTCGATGGGTTTACAGTTTTCATTGCTGAAAAAGTCACAGTATTGCTCTCCTGTTAGACCTGTTGAGGTGATTTGACGTGTCTACAGTGACTGCTGCCATGAGGAGATGTATGCGACACAGAACACAGAATGTCTTTGTCTGAAGAACAATCAGAAGGCTTTGCAGAATAGAGGGCAGCAATAGAGATATCAAAGGTACCGTGCTCAAACTATGTCATTGCAAATCTGTACTGCTTTGATTCAAAGAAGAGCCTTCGTGAAAAATCTGTGTCCAACCGAAAGTCGGGACAAACATTTTGGTGACATTGGGAAATCAGGCTGCTCGCGTCTCTGTCAAACTTTTGTATGAAACATCATGAAACTTGCAGCTGTCAAAGACTTCCTGAACAACCTCCACTAACAGGATTGGCTTGAAAAAGGTCAGCCAAGAGGCAAAATATAAGATTGCAATGCAAGTGCATGACACAATTCCGACAGTAATCACCAATGCATAGTCTCCCCCACCACATTCAACGCACAGGCCATCCTCGCAGGTGGTTTGGATTGCACCAAATCCGGTAGGAAAAAGACATAGAAAAAATGACATGCGCATTTCTCAACTGCCTTTTGCTTTTCAGTTGAAGGTATAGAAGTTAAACATATCATATCAAAGCTTGGGATCCGTATCCTGCGACTAAAACGGCTACTGTAACAACTGAGTGCAATGCTTATTGACGTTGGCGGTTCATGGGAAATCAGAGATGTTCCGATGCTAAGAAACTGCGACGGTTAAGAAGTATTTCATGGTATTTCAACATTTCAAAGTTATGTTCTCCTATTCTCACGCGGCGTTTTTTCAAATGGCCTGAAAGCTTTGATAAGTTGCGGGAACCAGAGTCACCTCTTATCATACTTTGCAAATCCTAAACACCTTAAGCATTTCACAATGTATCTGGAGCTGTAGTGGCAGCCTTGCTGGTGCGAATCAAGAACCAATGTCACCATTGGTTCCTTGAAGATGCTGGATTTCTCAGAATTGGGTATGAAACAGTATGATACGCAATCCTGCGGCACCAAAGTGCAGGTCCCAGTTCCAGCAACCCCGAGATTTTCCCACTTCAGTCCGTGGCATGCAAGCCCGGGAGGCAAGCACTGCAGGCTATGGTGCTAGTGTCCTGCAAAACGGGTCATTGGCGAAAGCAGCCTGTAGTCATCGCCAAGTATAATCCCCAATAAATCCAAATAATTGAACCGACGACCTAAGTCAGGATTTATCTGGCGAATGCTTGAATAGAGAAGAAACTCAAAGCTCGACTCCATGGAGATATGTAATAGTAATTGTAATGTAAGGGCCGGCTATAAGGGCTCTCTCGCCTTAACTCTCTTTCTGTTGCACTGCATGAGAATTTGGGGTTCATGATTTGCGGCGCAAATCACTCGCATCTCTAGTCAGCAGTCAGCTGAAATCCAGCATTGCACATGTTGCTTTCATTCCCCATCGACCGTGTTACTGGAACCTCACCTGCTTGCGCAAACCCTACACTTCCACTTGGCTCCAACATTTACGTCTCCCATAGTCCCGACCAAAGGAGCAAGTGCCAGGCTCACCACCAGGGCAACGCACTGCTTCCTCAAAGCAGCGGTAAACTGCTCCAGGCTCCTGTTGCCGCTGGGCTGTGGGCAGGCCACAAAGAAGGAGTGTGGGCCAAATTGAATCCCAAAATATCGCGAAATGTGGTATGTGAAAGTAACATCATAAGGGAAACCATCCCTGCACTAATCCACTACTCCACCTATCTTCTGCATTTTTTCTGCAAGGAAAAGACGCCAGCAAAGGCTGAGACCATCACAGTATTGTAAGTTGCAGTGGTTAAGCACCCCAGGGACCAATTTATGAATTGTGGAAAACTCTCTATATCCCAACCTAAGATGATTATCCTACTTTGATAGAAGTGCAGCACGGACACCTGCCAAGGCTGCTGGTATTGGGTTCCACAAGCCCAAATTCCAACTCGGATTCCATCCCTCCAAATACCTGACATCCGAAAAAACATGACGGTGTTTAATCCTCTCTATAAGACCAAATTTCAGGAAAGGGCCCTTCTGGAAGAAAGGCCAGCTGTGAACCAACTGAACCTCCAATCATACACTTCCCTGAACCTTCCCTGCTAAAAATCCTCGGCTCTGGAGAAGTAACCAGGTTGTAGCAACAAGCGACCTGGGAGCACAGGTCAAACGATGGGACAACAGGTGATTCACAGTCAAATTCCCACTGGTTTTGTGATACTCAATGACATTTGTTTCTGTACAGTATGTTTCAATGTATTTTAGAGCTCTTGTATTCAAAATCTTACACTACATCCTGCTGCTATGTGAATCTCATGCTGCATCAACCCATCGAGTGCGCGGTGCCAAGATGCTTGACCCCACGCAAAGGGATCCTTCAATGCAATCTTCACAACGGCCATTCCACAGAAAGGTGCCTAGCAGGGCCAAAACGTCCACCCTTTTAAGTACTTGGAACAGTTGTCAGGTTGATGTTCGACATTTCAAGACCATGAGTGCAGTGAATCATCTAGCAGTTACATTAGCTAGCATAGCTGGCACTTTTGAAATATACTTGTGAATTGCCCCCAGTTTGGCAAGAGCTTTTATGACAAGGCCAAAAACCATGAATAAAGCATCCTGCGTTTTGAGAGGACACCTGACAACTGGGGGATGGACCGCTAAATGGGTGCATGCATGCGCAAAAGATGCAAAAATATGTCAACGGCCACTTTGTCAGTCACTTGCTCAAAATCCTTGCTTTAAGATTCTGTGACTTTAAGCCCACAGCATCCGACTCTTTCGAACAAGCTTACCAGGATTTCCATGCAGGGCAAATCTAAATGACAATCTGGTAACCTAGTATAATTCAATCATACATATGCCGGATAAACCTTGCCTTCCATCCTGTCACCCTTGACATCACCCACTCCTGCAATGCATCCACAGTAGGATTGGTTGTCAGCACCCTGCAACTGCAGCCATGTCTCCTTGTGGCATTGGAGCGATGGGGATAGGAATTAAGGCACGGATTTTTCTACTTTGGTCAACTTATAACTATAAGTTTGATAAATATATAGCACCCATCAACTGAAGGTCTTTGCTGAGAAGTTCTGTCGTATAGGGAGGAATTGATAATTATTTTGTGGATTTGTGGACTCTACATGTCTTTGAGGTTCTTCAACAGCCATATAGGATGGCTAGCAAGGGCCGCAAACCAAGTTGAACAAGAGATTGTATGTGGATCTTCAAGGCGCTGTGTGCACCTCCCCCACCCATGTTGTGTAAGAAAGAGAGAGAGAGGGAGGGAAGAGTTTCACCATATTTCCAAGAGTCACAAAATCCATGGCAACTTCCGTCGCCATCGCCAGGACTGTTCAAATTTACACCTTCAAGTTCAACCACAAGGATCACCCTCGGTGTATTTGGCTCCTTGCCCTGCGCCACCACTGCTTGACTGGTCGTCCACTTCTCTTCTTGTCCCGTGCCTGCGCCACAAATGGCACACTCAGACCTAGGCGGCGCAAAAAACTGACGATTTGTGACTGGATACTTGTGGCCTAGCACCTCCAATCGTCAGAGAAGCAGAGAACCCCTTATGATTCCAGAGGGGTGAGTGCTCTCATCCTATAGTCTTGCTTTTCTAGACAGCAACTGCTAGTCAAAATACATTCTCTGCCACCCTCCAGAATTGCAAAACACTGAGAGGTCAATTCCACATTGCGGAGATGTAAATTCAGTTTCTCTCGTGGCTGGCTGTCCTCATTTAATCCATAGCCAAGATGGGAAATTCATTGGAAGCAAAATAATCACCTAGCAGTCAAGAGACAAACCAGTGTCATCTGCATACCTCAGACATGGCAAGCACAAGACATGCATGAGGCTTTCGGGCACCCCATGTAGCACCGAAATGTCAGAAATCAAATAACGTCAAACTGCCAAAGTCCTGCGCCATTCCAACATCCCACATGACAAGCTGCTCTCCCAAGGGGCACAAGGTGCAAGTCATTGAGCCAGCCTGACACAGCTCCCAGGAGAAACCGTTGGTGTACGGTCTACTGGTGGTTTCTCCCTGAAGATATGAGTTCATCCATACGATAATCATGCATCATGCGTATGTATGTATGTATATATATATATACATATCATGTACCGTATATATCCATGTCTATGTATATATGTGCCATAGTATGTATATACTGTATATAACTTAATATAAAAGTATTCATGTATTATATGGATACTAAGAACCCGCACTTTCTGGCGCTCACAGAGACTTTTGTCACTACTCTTGTGTCAATTTCAGGGCTGGTAGCCTGCTCTCTTCTGTCTGTGTGTCTGGTGCCACACCGGCCACGGAGTCATCTTGGCAACTTGAAAGAATCATGCTGATCAAGATATTCTGACAAAATCCTGATTCTCCTGACTTGTGAGAACATCTACCGTATATTTCACGGAACAATATCAAACATATGTATACAATCATATGCCAAGTCAAACTCTTAAGCCTTTGGATTACAACACATCTTATTCCCTCGAGTCACACCCAGGGCCTGGGAAGAGATCTTTCCCCTCTCGCAAGACAAACATACATCTTCACCAGGAAGCCTGGAGGCAGGGATGAAAAATGGATGGGTGCAAGGTCGTCAACTCTCTGTTTCTCCACAAAATGCATCAACCTCTGCATGTTGAAAGGATTATGGAAAGAAAACCGTGAAAAAAAGACAACCCTTCTTTCAGCTAAGCAGCGATTGGAATTTGCCACTTGGGCATGGAATGCAAATCCGTGTGGTGCCCTGCTCCACCGAATGGTGTCCAACAGGACACACTTTGCATCCGACCTGTGGCTGTTCGGCCAAAAAAAGCCAACCTTCCATCGAATCTCCAAAGGCGAGAGCCCATCCGAAATGCCGCGCATGTTGTTTTTTTTCTTATGCGTATATCATATATATCATGCAGAATATCGGTGTATATTGGAGTATGTCTATCTTCAAACACTATGTCACTACACATGCGCAAATCAGAATATGAATATTATAGCCAACTATTCCAGCTGGCAAACTTGAAAGTTGTGGTCCAAACCTATGTGAGTACAATTGCCAAACTTGCAAAGCATTGGGAACAACTACCAGTAATCGCATCTACATCAGCGCCCCCTGTCTGACCACTCCAACTATCCAAGGGACCGCTCTACTGCGATCAAAAATGAAATCATCGCTCCTGAACTGCAAAACGACAACGCTGTGGTGTGGTGCTTAGGGGATGTTCACCACAAAAATCCGAGTGTTTAGTGCCATCAAAATGCAGGTTTGCCAGGTTGGGGTGGTTGATTTGGGTTCACTGAATCTTCGCAACTCAAAACTGGAACACCATGATCTCCACATTGGTTTGGAACATCCTATTCCAGTAGACAATGGGCGTACAACGGGAAGACTCCCACGTGAGATTTCTATACCTTGGAAGCCATCAATTTCTTTCATGACTATTGAGGAGTAAATAGAAATCCGGTAAACCTCAGTCATGAATCCGGTAAATACTATATATATAATATATATATATATATATATGTTTAATGATGTTTAATGATTTTAATGGCTCCCACGAATGTAAAAATATGTACAATATGTATAAAATGGATCGCACGAATGTTTGAGACCCACACTAGCAGCAACCCCGCCTTGATGGTGGAGAAACGAACTATACTAAGAAGTGGCCAAAAACGAAACTTCATGTTGTCTCATGCATGCTACCGGCTGTCCAGATGCAGATGAAGGCACAGAATATCTCTTGAGCTTCAGAAGATGTATTGTCATATTACTATGCAATAACCTTCCCATAACAATCATCATAGTGTGACTGATCTTCTTCTTATCTTCCTCTCAAAGAGGGGTGTCACACCCGAACACAGGAGCATGACACCGAATAGTGTGCCTGATCTTCATCTAATACTGTCAAAAAACTACCATGCAAAAAGTGCATGCTTCAACCTGAGAATGTCTCATGGTCATGATGCTCCTGGCCTGGATGCTCCTGGCGCCCCCAAACTGCTTCCAAGGCTCACATTGACCAGACCTTTTCCAGAAGTACATGCTGTTTCATTGGGAAGCCAGGATTCCCACAAAGCAGGGTTTTGCTGCAACCACTCACCTCAGTGATGCATAAAAGGACCCGTGCATAAGCACATCTATTTCTGTATATGCGTACAAATATCGTACAGCAATATCTGGAAATATATAGGGGACAGATAAAGCATGCGTGTGCATGCATCATGTTTGCATATCCTTTGCCTCATCAAGCTGTCTTTGGTTGATGTCCTCTACCAAGTACAGTACCCCGTAGCTTTCAAATGGGTACGTGCATGTCACATAGGATATGTAAATCTAGGGTTGCATAGCTGCATAAAGGAGGAGATGCAACCATTCATGCATCTTATAATTGTATAGTGAATGCGTGCGGAATCATATTGTGTACATCACTATACATCTCCACTATACATCTCCTGTATATGTATATACACAGGAGACATACAAACATCTTCACACCATTCCTCTCTACATCGAGTTGCAGGCCGTCGCCCAATGATCCTCGCCAAGCTGCACATACCTGGCTTGGGACAAACTGACCACGGATGACTGCCCAAATGCCACATAAACCATGACAATACATAATCATACATATATGTAAATTATATGTAAAGATTTCAAAACAACATAAATATACGTATAATCGGGAGCTTTTCCATCCCCAAATAGTGGGCCAATGATGGAACATGTGTTGCTTATGGGGAATAGACAAAGACAGTCTATATTACAGTCTAGTATTTGTTACAATAACCTTTAGTAAGGGAAACGACTAGCACAGTACCTTGGTATATCAATGATGCTCCAGGTTGTGGCAGCACACTAAGACAGCACCAAGACAGGAGGTTGCAAGAGCGTTCCATACCCATGTTCACCAGTCTATTCTGCTGAAGGACATCGGTAACATGTTCATGGTCCCCAGCCTGAGCAAAAGCTTTCTCATATCGTCAGTGAACAAGTTCATGGTCGTGGCAACAAAAGCCTTGGTTGAGCACTTATAGGCAGAAAAGAAGAGAGAACAGTCGCCCGTAATACCTCATACATATAAAATATAGACAAACCTGTGTGAACAATGATCCCCCCACAATTTCAGAAAATATGTCTGCGCATGTGTGCCTCTAATTGAGTACATAATAAAGTACTAAAAAAAAGACTTGATTTCTACATCACACTTACATGTGTGCCATGTGCATCCACATGCCCAAGAGGAAGTGCTTTTCTCTATCCAGCCAGCAGTGCTAGGACCAGTCACCGGTTTGTCTGCTACTATCTCAATTCCTCCTGATTTCCCGGTGGTGGCACAGTGGTGGTTATTTCAAAAAAATTCAGAGGTGTACCAAGACTGGTCCCTTGAACTGCTTGAAGATGATCAAAGACTGCAATCATACACTCTCACAGAGCATCATGCTTGTCAAGCAGGTGGATGCTCTGTCTGAGCATGAGATGCCAGAGTAAGTGCTTCAAATCACCATCAAGATAATCACCTCCCAAAGCCTTCCTTTTTGTCTTGTTTCAGCTCCTGCTGCCCACTTTGATAGCAGTTGATTGTCTCTCCTAAGAGCAGGGGATTGGCTGAAGTTCATTAGTGCAATTTTCTCTCGACTCTGTTGCGTCAAAATGATTTTTCTGGGTTTGTATTTCATTTGCAGTGAACAACCACAAAATCACACCCATCTACTGTCAACCCCGCCCCGGAAATCGGCTTCTCAGCTTCTCCTTCTCCCAACTGTGGCTTTAAAACCCGAGAATCATGGTACGAAACATGTTCTTGCTCTGCTCCGACGGGCTATAGGCAGGAAAAATCACGGGAAAAGGATTGTCCAAGGTGAAGGCTGTATCTGGAAACCACCAGTAGATTAGACCTTAGAAATGCAGGCTAGCTGGCCAGTGATGCCCTAAATCCAAATCCTGATGTCTGTCAGAACTGAGGCAAATGAAACACATCATCCTTAGCCTGCATCAAAGATGAAGGGCGGCTTCGTTAGAAAAACTTCACCGCAGTTTGGTGCGGCAGCATCAATCGAAAGAAAACACAGACCCTACTAAGCCTTAGTGACTATCCAACCCGTCCAAGCCGTTCACCAGTCATGCACACAGCCTTGTAAGACCATCCAACAAAATCGCTCTACACAAGGGCTTTCCCATGCTTAACCTAACGCTCTTCAAGTTGGAGTGTATCCAAGCACCGCTAGAATTGAGTCGCCTTGGTCCCATCCCTTGTCCATTGTCCATGATTGCGGAAAGAGATACTTTGTAGCTCTCGTCCCAAAGGAATCCAACCATCTTCAGCTGCCCCTTTCGCAGATGCAAAGGCCAACGGCATATTGTGGAAGGTGGCTTGTTGGATCATGATATTCAAGCCCCAACCTTCCTGGCACAGCCAAAGTCAACATGGAAAATCGAGAGATTGCGGTGCAAAGACTCAATATCTTGGATTAAATTCGCTCCATGAACGTGATTCTGCTACGCACTGTAGGTGTTTGAGTCTGACTGTGAACTTGATCCATGTTGTCAAAATACTTACACGTATTTGGATCATGACATGCGTACAGCTACAGTCTTACCAGCACAGCTTGGTACCGGGATCGCTTCAGAGTTTCAAAACACACCGCCGTGACAAAGGCAACTTGAACACGACTTTATTCTTGAACAGGCTTGCATCTTCCCAGCAGAGGGAAGAAAGTGCATGCAACTATTCAACATGTTCATAGGATATCTCAGCAATTCTCAACATGTGGAGGATGCTTGACCGCTCGCATGCGAGTACATCAAACATGCAGGTATGTGCAAAACCTCACAAGAGTCACAAGAAATTAAACTTTGTTTGAGCACCTAGACCCGTTGCTGAATTCCAAGGAAAGGCACATAGGGATCCATTCTGTTTGCTTTCTTCTACAACCCCCCTGCATATTGCATCAGGTACATTCGTGTACATAAATCCTCTAGGTATTGCGCTTTTCTCCAGTCTTCTGCTTTATTCTGAACATTGATTCCTGTGTCAGGGTGCGTTAAGTTGCAAGCGCCACTGATAGCAAGCGACTGAAGCACCATGCGACACAACACAAGCCGTTCAACTCAATGGGAGCAAACGTGAAGAGTTTCACAAATTTGTCAGAATCCTTTGCCCTACATATCAAATCATACACGTGCAAACGTCACCCTAGATACACAGCTACATCGGCTAAAATTGTTTGAAAAATCCGTATCATTTCATACGGAGAAAAAGGTTCCAAGCCTTGGCAGTGATCGTAGGAATGCAGCCATTTGGATTTGCACGGCAAGCAGGCGCCACCCACCATTTGTCCTGACAAAATAACCAACATTTCTCCGGGTCCGGTTTGTGACTTTGGAACTGGGCGTTACAACAAATGTCATAATTACAAGCCGTAGAACCTGGAAGAACCTGCAATCCGAAGTAAACTTGTGCCAATGGCGGGGTGGAAGAAATTACAAGCGGTCAAGTTCTCAATGCTGGCCACCCTGATCTCCTGCCAGCAATCTAGCACGGTCTTGCCATTCTCCATCTTCACCCCGTTGGTATCCCCTGTGGCAGCCAAGTGATGCTCAGCGATCTGAGGGTTGATCGTCATCACAGACTCAGCCTGGCATACAGCGCTACCCGTCGCTTGAAAAAGAAGATGATGCAAGGTATTCTTGCAGAGATTGTTGCGCTTGAATGTATGGTGACTTTTTGTTCCCGTTGTGCGAAACAATGATACACACAGTATATATGTCATATATCATAGTATTGCAAAGTATACTTATCATTATGAAGAAAGTTGCGTCACTGTTGGCCATCGATGGGTGCAAGTTGCACCTCAACTTTTGGAATATCAGAATCGAATGACACGTGCTACTAATCGATGTTGGTGGTGGAAGAACATCGTAGTTGCTAATCCCACGTTTCCAAGTTCATTGTGAGATTTGCTCATTATATAAATCATACATGTCCAAAATCGGTTGAGCTGTTAAATGCAAGGACATGTGGATCCTTACAAAAGCACCAACCCAGGATATACGGGTAAACCACCCCGACGACAGCCACCTTTCCACGACAGGCAGTTGAAGATGTTTCAAATTGGTCGAAGGCCAAGAATGTTCATAGAACACTGCTTATGGCATGGAGATTTCGTTTATATCACAGTATCCGGATTGGATTTGAGCTAAGGTGGATGTTCAAGAACACAAGTGCACAAGCTTTTGGACAATGCCTTCTACACTTCATAATTTTTGCCAAAGCACACAAGTAAGAAGGCGATCCAAACTCACATTGGATACCTTTGCAGTATACCGCCTGAGGCAAATCTTGAAAGGAATGTGTCATCCAAAGTTGCTCCAATACTTCAAGGTCAAACAGCTTTGCGGACCAACTGTTTCAAGTCTCTTGAGTTTGCACCCATTGATTACTCACAAAATCGTTCTCAAAGCCATGGACATATCATTGAATCGGATTAGATATTTCATATGCTAATATACTTGGAACAAACAAGCTGGCGCAAACTTATCATGTCGTCGTGCAGTTTCACAATGACAGCCAAGGGAGCCAGCCAATGGACAAAGGCCCGAAACAGCAGTGATCAGCGGCCGCTGCATGCATTTCAATCCCGGAAGTTATGAACATTTCGATGGTGCATTCCGCCCCCCCGAGATTGCAAATGGATCTTGTTTGGCGGCTACTGGAGAAAATCCAGAGCTTATGCAGCTATAAAGGAACATCTGAATTGGCTCTGTCATGCAAGTCCTTCGATCATGGACTTCTAGCTTTTGTAGCTGAGTTGCGCGGGGTCAAAGAAATCAGTGTTGTAGAAGCGGTAGAAATCAAGGCCAACTCCACTTTGATTCAGAGCCGCCTGGCAGAACGGAACGGCAAGAGGTAAAAGTTGGATCTTCCACAACGTTGCATGAGGGGCAAATTAGAGACGCTTCATCCAACCTTCATCAAGCCTTACACTTACGCTTTCAGGGCCTCAGAACTTGTGACATTCTCATGTAGATTCTTAATGTTGGAGTCTTTGAGTTTTGTAAGGTCAGAACAAATAGAGGCAGGGCTTTGTAGCAACCAGCCTGCAAGGAACCATCCAAGACATACATGCCCTCGTAGCCCTGGAAGCCTCGGAGCTGACGCCGCTGGTGAAGTTTTACTGAACAGCTATATCCAGTACTACCAATGAACAAGTGAATGAATTCATTTGAATCCGTTCAGGACTACGGCACAACTGCCCATGCAAAGTCCATGCAGAAGCTGCCCTCTCATGCAGGTGGGAGATGGGAGGAGTCCAACGCGAACACCCTCCCTCTCCCCAGAATATATGTGAAGCACCATTAATTTACCTGTCAAAATCTATAAGATGCAAAAGAGAAACAGCAGCTTTTACCCTTCTCCATGTTTAACTTATCATTGCTTCAGAAAAATCATTAAGCACAGCCAGCCAATTATCTACCTTACTTAAACCTTCTATAATAGCCTTGCAAAGCATATCATCTTTATTTCAAGAGACAAAGCAGTTTTTGCCCTATTCACTAACGAATAGTTATGTTGAATAAGCCAATTCATGTGCCCGCTTTGCATTCAAAAGCACAGTAGTAATATACACTGTCTTTTTTACCAAAATGTGTTTTGCAATCTGTTCAAGATGCAGAAGCATAATCATCTATCTATTTTGGAAAGCAGACTGCAAGAAAGAGAGTTGCTGAAAGAAAGCAACTTTTGACCGTATTCAGTGGCTAGTACTTCCAATGAACACGATCATGTTTTATTTCAACACGCCTAGTCAGGATTCTGTTTGCGAGAAAGTACATAGAGTGTAACAGAGAAGTAGAATGCGAGAGAGAAAGCATCTATTTGACATGTTCCTCCTTGTATATTTTCAGAAGTATCCTTCTTGCTTTTGTTGAAAATGTCATTGCAAAAAATAGAAAGGCCATTCTTTGCCATATTCATTGACATATATGACATATGCAGTCTACATGCAAAAGCAATACCCTTTTTTACAATGTAATTGCCATCATTTCTCAATATGCCTACACAACTGTATCATTATCGTTTACCTTGTTCAGGTTTCTCGAAGTCTTGCCCTATTTCGTTTATTTCCATGTTGATTTCTCATATTCCTCTGTTTTTTTCACCACATTATGCGTATTCACCTTATGCATTTCTTGAGACTTGACCCCTTAAAATGGCCAAGAAACCGCACGTCGTCAAAAATACGTTCAAGAGCTACACCAAAAGGTTGAGCTATGTTAAATTCCAAAGGAATAGGTTCAAACTTTCTTTGCAGAACACATGAACATGAAATTGAATACCCAAAGGGAAGCCTGTTTTTTTTAATATAACAAATATATATACCAGCAAAATCCAGTAAAACCCAGTAAACCTGTTGATCATTCGCAAGATTTGCCGGCGACAAGATTTAACACGACACGAAGATGATTTGGTGAATGCATTGGAAAGAGTATGTTAGCAACCACTTGTTTTGAGAATTGAGAATATATTACTTTGAACTTTCACTTCATTGACCTAAGCTCTATGAGCCTCTAGCTTTTCAATGTTTTTCATGAAAACAGGCATGACCCGGCAAGTGTAACTAGTTATACAGTATATTCTATGACCAGGACCTACTAAGAATAAAAAGGATTGAATCAATGTGTAAAATGAAGACAATGGTGAATGCTTCAAATATTGTATTCCGTATCTTCATGTTTTACCAAAGATTCGGAGTTATATAGAATTGGACAAGAACAATACAAACTACACTTAAAATATCGCCATATCAGTCGGACAAACCTTGCTGAGGATATAGTTTTGGGTATCGTTTTAGGGCTGGCCCTTATCAATTTTGCAGTGATTGCAGCCCCACGACCCTCTCAATACTACTTTGGTCGTACCTAATTTTGTCCGATACTCATATCATCTACGGAGAGATTATGCCTGGAAACAGCGAGATGTTCCATTCCCTTTTCCTTTGGCTCTTGTTAGATTAAGAAGAGCTACAGTTTCTCATCGTCCCGGACAGCAGAATCAGCAAGGTTGAACAAGCGTGACAAAGACGGGAAGTTAAACAAATGGACAGAACAACTTTAAAAAAACTAGTAGCGGCAATAACCTATATGTCAAAAATGACTATGATCTAGATTTACTTGGAGAAGAAAAAGCTTTGTCCATATGACTACATGACTGACTTTTCGAAATTTGATGAAACTAAACTGGCATGACAGAATGATTTTCATTCTCATGTATAAGAGCATAAGATGACAAATACCCTCCCCATATAGTGTATCAGGACAGAAGTCAATTCCCAGCCCCCCTTTTCTAGATATAGCATACTGAAGAATCGCTGTTACAGCTTTCGCCCCCAAAAACCAACTCAACCCTTGAGACCAGCAGCCCAAATTACCCAGGTTTCTGGGGACTTTATCGCCAAAGGTTTTGAATGCTTCCTCCAAGTAGTCGTGGTAGCCTTCCCAGTTTTCAAAACCTGAGGCTGATGTCTTGCATTCTGTGTGATGTTTTAATCCTGAAAATGATGAATCAAAGCACTTGCGTCCACTCATGCGTTTCCAGGTGTACATTAGATGTACGCTCATTGTTTCAGCCAACGTGGGCAAGTGTATAATTTGCAGTATCCGTCAATAGTAAGTTGAAGACCAATCTTCGGTTCGATAGAATCTACGCAATGAATAGCAATAACAAATATTCCAACAAAAAGAGTTCTACCTTTAGCAACTTTAGCATCTCAACCATTTATCAAATTTCAATGTCACCAACTTGCAATAAGCTGGTATCGAATCAGCTTTCAGTGAATTCATTTGATGGCGCAAGCTTGAACCGCTCTTGGTCGGCACCCGACAATGTTCGTAGAATCACACACAAAAAATCTCACAAACAAATCAAATAGTTTGCGGTTTGTTCGTTTTGAAGCTTTTCTCCATATCCCTTTTCAACACTTGGAGACTAAAATGCATGTAGCGGGTGGATCCACAGTTTCCTGCAGCAAGGCCAAGGGTAGTGATGGCGAGTGTCTTTCTGTGCATGTACAAATATCTAGAAGCCAATCGGCAAACGACACAAAGATGATAATAAACCAAATACTGTACAAATTCTAACATATATCATTTTATAATGATATAATTATAATACTGTATATCATTCATCTATATGTGGTTATGTTCGATTATGTTTATGAGAATCATTCTGTACATATTTATAGTCCATGCAATGGTGGATGCTGAGGTGACACTAGATTTAGCCCATGCCTTCAATATGCAAGTGGCATCAAGTGCCTAGAAAAAAACATGGAACATCTGCAGGGTGACCGAAACGTTTTTTGGTTGTCTCCTGTGATGGTGTTGGTGCCAGCAATGTGGCTGCAGCCGGCCAGCTTGTAGATGACGGTGCGAGAGGAAGACGCACCATCACTCGTTACCTCAAGACTCCAAGGCTGACATAGATACAGCATGCAGGCCACAAATCACAAATGATAGGGATATGTAGACAGAAAATCAACGAAACGCTTCCACCTGCTGAGATTCTGGACTGTTTTCTTGAAACAATCACGCAAAAACAGACTTGAAGTAAGAGCCACCGAGAGACATTAAAGCCGAGTTTTTCCTGTGCGGCCATTTCCCGGCTTGGCATATTATATGATATTATATGTCAGTTGTGGCGGGATGAGAAGTATGGGAACTCAACAAAAAAAGTGCTCTGGATTCAACAAAGTCTTCCCAACTCACAGGTGCAATTTCATATCAGTAGCTACGAGTACATCATGGCATCTCCAGCAAATCTACTGGTACCTACTTGTGTGTGAGTTTGGTGTTGAAACATCGGGCCTGTTTTTGGATCTACGGTACAGTATCCTCAACACGTTGAGTTTGGGGATCCAGTTATGCCTCGGAACCGACGGTGATTTCACCGGCCGTCCTCAGTTAAGATTTGCCAAAGACTGGAGGTGATCAAAGAACTCGCCCACCGACACCTGGTAGCTATCAGCTATCGCAATTGGGATGAACACTTTGGGATGATTGATCCCAGGAAAATCGAAGAAAGATCTAGATTGTTGAAAATGCCAAATGGGATCATCTACGACCACGACAATCATGTAGTTATGATTGCGATACGGATGTTGGCATTGCGATGATGATGATGATGATGATGATGATGATGATGATGATGATGATGACGATGACGATGACGATGACGATGACGATGACGATGACGATGACGATGACGATGACGATGACGATGAGGATGAGGATGAGATGACGATGACGATGACGATGACGATGACGATGACGATGACGATGACGATGACGATGACGATGACGATGACGATGATGATGATGATGANNGATGACGATGACGATGACGATGACGATGACGATGACGATGATGATGATGATGATGATGATGATGATGATGATGATGATGATGATGATGATGATGATGATGATGATGCTGATGATGATGATTATGATGATGACCACGACTGCATATATGATATGTATATGTATATTACATAAGACAAACCAAAACCAAACCAAAAAATGCGGGTCAGCAATCCATACTTGTCTCGAATCTGGTCCCCCATTGTAGTCCCGCTCCGCTGTAGTCCCGCTCCGCTGTGGACCCGCCGCTGTGGACCCGTTGAGCAAGTACTGCTTTTGTGAATGTGGTGTAACTAAAATACAAACTTATGGAAGGAAGTCTATTTTACGGCCATATCCGGGCAGATCATAAATCATGAAATTCGAATTGTATGAAATGAAATCTAAGCTACAAATGCTACAACAAATTATCAACAAATAACAAGCTAGTTGGTGATTTCAACCCATCTGAAAAAATATGCTCGTCAAATTTTGGGAATCTTCCCCAGGATTGAAAATAAAAACATGTTTCAAACCACCACCTAGCAACTAGCAACACTAACCACTTCACCTTTTCGTCGTTCGTTTCCCTCCACCTTTTGCTCCGGAAAGTGACTCCCAAAGCCCCACAGGCATTTCTTCACCATCGAAAAAGATGTTTTTTCGTTGTGATGCAACGATAGCATCTGAGAAGCACTCTCTAGACCTGAATGGAAACTGCAAATTGATGCAAATTGGGTATGTGTATTTTTGTTGATCAACACTTTGTATGACAGGGGGATGTAATGTTTGGAAGTTTCTAGATGTCTATAATAGTAATGCATGTGTGCAGCAGTTCCAAAATATGATAACTAATGATGCCTATGTTGGAAGCTCAAATTTTTGCTTGTCGGTGTGAGACTGAGCATTTGCAAATTTGATCAAATTTCGAGAAACAACCCAAAACTCTGCAATCTATGCCATCATAGGCCAACTTGCAGAACCAAAACGGGGATTCTTCGGAAACCAACCCTGTGAGGGATTAGGAGACAATGACAAACAACAATGTAATAATGTATATGGATCATATTTGTGCTCAATAGCCCAAAACACTTAACTTCAATCCAACTGGTTCAATGTCTGAGCTGATCAAACTCCTCCGTACCTCTCTAAACTTATACGAAGTCAGAAAAACCGTTCGAAGGCACCAAACGTTGGTAAGGCCAATTGCAAGCAGCACCAAAACATGGCCATTAGCCATTATACAGTCTATTTGAGTCTATTTATGTTGCATGTTTATTTCGTTGTCACAAAATCATACTGAATCATTGTTGATGTTGATTGTCCGACGGAGCTACCATGCCATTGTGCGTTAATGTGTCAATGTGTCCATGTGCAAGCCATTATTAATGGGCATCTGAGCAAATCCAGGAAAACTGCGTTCAAAAAAGGAGACAGGTGGTGTGATTTTAAAGAGACCTCCCCGGGATGTGGTCCACATCAAGAGCGAAGGAGGACTGGCACTTGGTTCAACATATTTCAACCCACTTCGGTTTGAAAAACACAATCAACTGATCAACTTGGCAATCTTCCGCCTGCGGAAAAGAACACCTCATTGAAAGAAAACGGAGAAGACTGGAGGAACATACGTTTTGACGGCGGGTTTCCATGGTTTTCCATCTTCTCCAATTGACATCCCCCTTTCTGCACACCACATGCCCACAAACCTTTTCACCCTTTGGCAGGATCTGTTCCGCGAGCAAAGCCAATTCAATATTGGCCAAATTTGCACTGTTTAACCAAAACCAACTACCTGAACATTGTATTTATCTACATTTGCATGAAAACTGCACAAAACAATCCTGCCCAAACACATTCATAGGCAAAGATATTGCTTAGGTATCACAACTCTAGTAGCCGTAGATGTATTGGCCATGGGCCTTTTCACAGCTCGAACTTCTATGCCGTAGTGCATCATCCGTTGTGACCTGCGGATTCTGGTGGCCATGACATTGCTGGGTAAAAAAAAACTCCTGCACTCCCTCCCCAGGGATCCAACTAGATGATTACATCATATCACATCCTGTTGCCTGAAGGTACAATCATTCCTCAAGGATCCTACATTGTGAAAAGCCATCGATCATGGAATACAAGTTGCATGCAAATGGGAAAAAATAGAGCACCAAGACGGGCATAGGACCATGAAGACTAGAACCTAGGACTATGACTAGGACCAGGAGAACTCAGGGACTGGAAAGGACTAATAGGATCTACACATGAAGAGACATTCCATACAGGAAGACGTCACCAGGTGGACCAAGAGGACGAGGAGTGACGATCTGCGGATGTTACTTAAAAGACCCTAAAAATATATGTTTCCTGTGTAGCCATACCGCAGCATACCATATCCATTCCATATCCTGGTCATCATGTCCATGGACATGGAGTTTCAATGGATTTGAAGCTGTACTGTACTTACGTAAGGCTAGGTTTTCGCCACAATTGATGTTCACCAAGTCAGTGATTCACGTTTGCAAATCTGTTTCGAAAGTCTCCCAGAAGTCCCTCGTTGAACAGTTTCTTTTTTGTGAGCCGCAAAAATTGGTTGCTTCGTTTTGCTTCTCATACTGAGAAATGCGAGGACATCTGTGACGTACAGGTCCAAAGATGTTTTGTTTTTTCTCACCACCTTTCCTTCTGAAAATCGTTAGGTCTACACCCCCTGGAACAATAAACTCAAGAGAAATGCGACCGCTTCCCTTGACGCAAAAAAACAATTCAAAACATTTCAAATTACATTTCAGCTCTTCCAGCGGCTTTGCTTGTTGATCTTGGCTACCTTCGTTGACTATCGTTTATGAAAACAGCTGAAAGTTTGGTAGATGGAGACAAGCAAATGTGATCTTTGAACGAGATTGCACGAACATCAAATGACTTACACGCAACCCTGACAAAATCTGACTTCTAGTAGCACTACACTACTACACCACCACAAGTTCAATGTTTTTTTCTAGAATTGCTACATTTACACCTCCTTGCAGAGTCTTTTCCCCAAACTTTCTGTCCTGACAAAAGTGAGAAATATCCAGTTGCTTACAAATGCATGATTCATCAATCCATTGATCTGGACACACTTCCTCTTCACTTCCCAAAAAGGTCATGCCGAAGGTAGATCAACACAACTCTTCTTCACAACTTTCCGTGGCCTTTGAGAGTGGCGACTCTGATTCTTTCACGGAAGAAACCATCTATGGACCTGCGTCTCCTCTGGATGTGCTCCTCTGATCTTTAGAAATTGCTGCTTTGAAAAAAACGTTGACCATGAGGATCGACTCAATAGCAGCAACTGCCCAGTAGTCCAACCGCTGGGATCATGTGTAGAATCGAAAGAGTCCCAAACTTGCTGCTTGAACATTGCGACCGTGAGCAAAAACACCGGACAAAAACAGAAAATCCGCCGTTGTTCGCCCGTGTGTCTAGTGGAAAGGTGCTTGGTGTCTGAAAATAAAACCGAAGTGGAATAGACTTGAATTGAATTGAGTACATCAGTATGTAACTATAATGATTGTCAAAAGTTGTGTGAAGTAGTTTAAACTAGTGTCCGTAAAGTAGTGCAAATGCTTCTCTGTGGACAATTCGTCATGATGCAGTGGGCCACAACCCTATTTCATGAGGCAACACAAGGTCTGCAATGGTAGATCACTTGGCTTTCTGATAAAACTTGTTTTTACAACAAATGCTGAATAAGTGGATCCAATGACATCCAATGCATAAAGCAATGCTTTTCATTCCTTAGTGCAATGAATATCTGCAATGCAGGTTCCTGAAAAAATCACCCCATTTTGACTTGGACCATACCTGGGCTACCATTGCTATACCATAACCGTCCTTGGGTCCAGGTATACTCCGGCAAATGGAAACTGTGAACAGTTCGTCGTGCTTTCAGGAGACATGCCTTCAATTTTTTGTCTCAACCTTGATCTTGATGTGCACATACCCAACAAAGGACAAGCATGGAAAAGCTGTGATATGGCGATACCTGGTGTGTGGATCAAAGTCATTGCAACTCCTTCACGGCAGTTACTTGGTCTCACATCCAAACACTGTAGAGAGGTGCTCTAGAATATAATCAGAATAGGCTCAAAAAGTGTATAATAGACTGATTCTTTGATTGACCTGCACGGTTTCACTGCTTCATTCGTATTCCTGAAGAATTCATCAACACAAAAATTCTGAATCTCATTGAGCCACTGTGAGCCGTTCCACTACAAGAAATCAATCTCCAGTGCTTGTCCAATGCTGTATATATCTGATATGAATGCTTCCAAACATCAAATGAATTGCTTTGGACTCCAACCATGCACAGAGTGAGCGAATCAAAATTATTATCCATTCTAATCAAATCCTGGTGATTCTGGCATCTGTTTCCTTTGCAACATAGTAATCAAAGCATCTCTAGAAGTCTATGCCAATCCGAACACTGCTGGATACAAGGAAAAGAGCTTTCAATTGTTATTATTTGTTACTCATCCTATCCATGATGGGAGCTATTATCGGGAGCTATGTAGTGCATATGTGTACAGTGTACGATACAATTAATCCTGACACAAACACACACACACACAAAGAATCAAGGGCCAAAAAATACCCATCGTCCTTTCGCACGCTCCTGAGCTGCTTGAGTGTTTGTTGGTCGGTGCGAAAATGCCTGCATCAAAAGCAACTTATCAACCGACATTGACTTATCATACTTCATGTTACGCTGAGAAATTACTGACGTTGTTGCCCTGCCAAAGCTCCCACTTTCAATGAGAATCATCTCGCTGTACAGATATGTACAGATTATTTTGTATGATTTCATGGCATCTTCGCAAATCTCCAGTTCCTCTCAAATCCGAGTTCCCAGGATCGGGGAATCTCTGCAGTGGCGTGCAAAGTGGTCTGAAAAGAACTCATACACCACAAGCAGGCCAAAACTCACCAAAGGTTGTCAGTAAACTACTGCCAGTGACTTTGTCAGGTGGCACATATTGGCAGACGGAGACGGCAGAGCAACATCTCTACTGTATACGCGTTGATTCGCGAAGACACCGGGGCAAGTTCTTTCTGTATTTTTTCATCCAAAGGATGGCGGTGCGTGTGTGGGAGACGCTCCAAAGCTGATCCACTTAACTCACAAGGAGGTCTACCTTCCATACTTCATTCCATTGCAGTCCTCGTCCCCTCTCAGTGTCTCGCAGAAAGCACTTCAATAAAAACTGATGCCAAGCATATCAAGGATATGCCGACAGCAACTCGCGGACTCAGGCATCAGTACTCAAAGGGATTGACAAAGCAAAAATGTGCTCGGCTGGCGCAGCACTTCTCATGACGACATGTCCAATTCACTACTCGTGAGATAGAGTCATGCTCAAGCCAGTTATGAGATTCAGGAGGGCAAACCTGTGGGATGAAACGATATAATTCAATGTATTTAAATGGAGCTAGGAAATCCACATCAATCATCGGTGATTCAAATCCTGACATCTACGAAGCGAATAAAGTACAAGCAATGAGTATACAGTATATTAGTATATATCATATACACAATATATAATATAATGTATCTTACAAAGTCTGTGTCATTCTGTGTCTTTGTCACCGTGACCATCCTTGTTTTTCAGCGACAAAATATCAGCCTGCTGCACCATCCAAGCGGTTTTTTTTTGCGTTCTCTAAGAGAATTCATCGCAAACTGCGATTCAGGCAGTTGGGCGCCCGGGCCCCCCACTTTTTTTTAGGATGCGGTCGACATGAACCCGCGATCGGCATCCAAACAAGGCAGTACATGCAGCTCAAGTTGCATAGCCTTTGATACGCACAGGGTTTAAAACAACTAGATGCAATATGATGCAATTTGTGTGTTTCAGCACATTGACCATGCTGATAATATAAGATACACGTATGTACTATTTACAGTACTTTGTAATACTATGTATATGTTATGTATGTGTGATTATGATTAATTGTGTATTAGTGCATGTCAACTGTCTTAGGGGCTTCTCGTTCAGTTGCGATTTGAAGCATTGAAACTATGCTGGGAGGAGTCTCACCTGATATCTTCAAACCTGCGATGCATGAAATCTGTAGCTCATTGGTGATCATTTGCATTCATTTGCGGTACTGCACTTGTGCGAAGGTTTCTCACAACATCTTCCTGATGCTTTGAGGTTTTTCATTTTAGAAGATCTCTTCTTCTACATTTTCCGGCGTTGGCATCACAAGGCTGGGATTGTCCTGACAGGCAAATCTCGTGGATGCAACATCTTCCACATCAGGATTGTAGAGAACTGGTTGCTATAGAATGAATTGGGGGTGCTAGGAATCATTTGTCAATTATTCAACCAAAGCACAGTACAAACGCTAGATTTCTATAGAATGGTCTTGTTGAACAGAATTGTTGAACATATCATCCCACTATAGAATAGGTTCTGTCTCGGACATTCTATAGCTGCTTCGACATTCTAAATAAGTCGTACAGTTCTAGTTGGTGGTTTCAGCCCCCTTGAAAAATATTAGTCAAATTGGATTATCTCCCCAGGTAAGGGTGAAAATAAAAATATTTGAAACCACCACCTAGAAATATATAATACTTTTATCACAACTCTGGTGCTAAACGTTTTGTCTAGATGGTCTAGACACTCCAACTCCTGTCTCAGATAGCAAACTTGGACTCTAGACCACGAAAAAACGTCTGAAATTCTCTGAAATGCAAAAAACTCCATTGAAATATATATATATATATATGATTTTGTACTTTTTGGAACGACATTTCAGTGGTCGGATGAACAGCCTGAAAAAATGTCCTATGGCCTATAGACACTAATATGAACGGTTCTTTGTGCCCCGACCAGACTCGAAAATTCCGCTCCTCGATGGCCACCTTCTTCATGGGGCTATTATCCTTGAATTTCATGTGAATCCCCCAAGTGATCAGCCGCAACTGATGCATGTTGGACAATTCACTACACTGACAAAAACTCAGTCTCAAATATACATGGAGTGGTTCTGAAGAAGAAGGGAAGTAATGCAATACTGACAATAATGTCAATACTCTTCAAAGCTCACCCTCATGCGAATACATCATGATCCGAACCAGAAACCTTGGGAGTCATTGCATCAAAAGCTCCCGGAGGCTTGTCACGACTTTGGCGCTTCTGAAAAATCAGACTTGTCATGGCTTAGATTGGCTCAGTTACAAGAAAAGGGAGGTGTTGCATGGGGATTCAACATGATCCATGGCAGAGGCAAGTGGTGTCCGAGAGGCATCCTCATCATCATCCTGCCAATCGCGTCAAATCGCATTGATCAGAGCAAATTCATGTCCGCCATGCTTGGGAAGTGTTGCAAAGCTCCAGTAACCCAATCAAGTAAAGATTGCACGTCTCAAACGTTTTGTGTCTTCATGATCAAGTATCCATATTTAGCCGAATCACCCAATCAATTGCTGTTGCCATCTTTACCAAAGTCATCACCATTCACCCACTTCGCCCTGAAACTTTCCCATTTGATCTCGTCCTTGGTGGTGATTTTCTGATACAATGACTTCAAGGAGCCACTGTTGATACGCCAGGCCACCTGGTGGAAAAAAGGTGACAGCACTAATTCCTGACCCATCATTCCCATTGACCTATCCACCTTATTGTCATCTTAGACTTGGAATTTGCCTTGCCACCCCAACCCCACCTGCTTAGCGCGTAAGTCCAAATCTTCCTGCGTCGAAGAATAGTTCCTGAGAATTCCCGGAACTAATTCCAGGAGGTTGACGAACGAAAAACTGGAACATAAGAATGTCGGTTTATACACAGTACACGTGAATCAAAAAGAAACTATCCCCCATCTAGGCAATACTTGTTTGAAAGCAGTGATCCCCATGGTCTTTCCATTTCACTTGGCAATCCTGCATGTAGTGTGGACTCCTTTGAGGCAACTCCGGCTCAGGGAAA
>DF240915.1:31831-96298 GCA_000507305.1 Breviolum minutum Mf 1.05b.01 | reverse complement strand
GAGGGGGGGGGGGTCCCAACAACAAAGGCAAAAAACGAAAAAAAACAAAAATAAACAAGTTCAGGGACAAGATGTCAAATCAGGTTGCAAGCCTCACAAAACAAGACAAATCCTTGTATGTTACACGGGGCCCCAGTCTTTGTCTCTACCAACAACAACAACAACAACAACAACAACAACAACAACAACAACAACAACAGGGTACTAAACTGATTCATCTACCATTCCGAGGAACTCTTCTTCGGCCTCTTCCAACCCACGTCGAGCATCTTGCACCCTCTCCGCTGCTTCTAGCGCCTTTAGCTGGGCCAAGATCACCTGGAGAGCAGGGTTAAGATGCAGCTTGGTAACATGATATATACCCATACATCTGCATCCAGCTTTCATTACATATTATTACAAAACATCTCCTTATGTATTGGTCCAACTTATCATCTAGTAGGTCTCCAATATCCCTAGTTCAACATGTTCTTTGAATGGTCACTCTGCCAGATTTCAAGCCAAACCATGCAGATCCACAACCCAAACAGGAAATGCAACAGACAGCGTTTCAGAAACACCCCCTATCCCAGCCTCTTCTTGGGACGACATCTTGCTGTCAATTAAATCCTGTTCCAAGGCAAAAATGAAAAGAAAAAAACACGTCAAAAGAGATGGGTTTTAAAAAAACAACATGAAAAGGCCCCAAGTGCATGGGGCCCTCTCCAAGCTCGTCATTGCAACAATTTAGGTTTCTATGTAAATATGTAAACTGCAATACTTCAACATGTTTTTTTGGAATACATTATAAGCAAATCATTTTGCTATAAAATCCTGACACCATACCAGTACTATCTTTGGGCTTGACCTCGGTATCTATCAGGGTCATAACTGTGCTGCCAGCAGGTCTCCTGCAACAATTTGGTTTCCATCTCCTTGGCGATCCAGGGTTTCAGCGTTACACCAGTAGGAATTCAACAAAAAACAAGATCTAGCATATTACAATATATTACAAACCAGTCATACATGATATCAACAACAGAACTCATTTTTCCCTTAACACAAAACATCTTGCCCAGCAACACAACAAAAAACCATGAAAGTCACCAAAACCTCCAAAAGTCGCCAAAAGGACCGGATCAACTCCTTCTTCAAAACCATCAAGTTTAGGATTTTAGGATCGCATTTAAATTTCCAAGGTATATCCTAAGAGAGCTGTTTTCTATAGTTCACGTCGGATCGCCTTGAAAAGCGATTCGCTTCACTGGACCTCCCGGCTGAAGAAGCTGAAGACATGAACTTTGACAAAGTCATAGTCCAATTCCAGTCCCAAGTTCGGTAGTTCAATCTATGGCCCCAACACGAACACAATATGCTTTAGATATAGCTCAAAATTGGCGAGTTTTCCACCTTCAATCAGTTTCATGGGCCAACTTGACCAATCGATCTCACCCTCCATGGACCAGTGGACCATGTCGACGACTAAGGCTCTTTCAAGACTTCGCCGATGAAGCCAGCCACAGCCACTTGTCGCTGATCGCGTTCTTTGACCTGGGCAGGCTGTAAATGGGTCAGTGTTATGGGGTCTTAATGGAACAGTTGGGGGGGAGTCCATGCGGATTCTAAGGGGACACTTAAACTTGGTGATGTCCCAGTTTAACGTGAGGCTCTATGTTAGCACACCATGGAGAATGGAGCTACTAGGGGAATTCAATCAAATACCAGGATTGAGTGATTCCAATCATATCATGACATCGTGACGCATCTGCCAAGAACTTCTCCTTTCAGTAGATTTCAATAGTACAGAATCTCTTAGGATTCAATCACCTTCTGAGAAGGGTAAAGGAACCTAAATTTACTTTGCTGAGGTGTTTGGACGTCCCAATCATTTGACCATATGACTATACGCTTAGAAAAAAGGACATTTTGAATTTCGTTTCAATCTTGATTCTGCATGAGATTCATGAAACGCTTCGCCAGTGACGTGCATCTTCCTAATTGGTAGCCATCCAATGTTGCAAATAACCATCCAATGTTTGTCAAGTTCATTGCAAATTGTTGATGCCTTAAAAACAAAAAACTCCAGTGATGCACATCCCTAACATCTATACTTTTCTTCCCACCTCCCGCGGTGACAACTTTGAAACGCCCAAGGGACCGGAACCCCAAGGGTCAAAGGGATGGCCTCCAATAGCAGTGTTTTACCTTAGATGATGACGATAGTAAACTACCATAGCCTTGCCGTTTCGAACCACAAGAAATCAATATGCAATTGTATATTATATTTTATCTATACACATATAGATCTAAAAAGCATAACCCTTGGTGCGTATGCTCAAAAAGCATGTAGTTTGTGTTTAAAATTAAAAAGTAATCCAGGCATGTATGACATACATGGATAGAAACTATCCTTTAAAAAAAAACATGTGCATCCACTTACGGACCGTGCACCATGAATATAATGATGTATGTAACCACACTATTGTAAATCAATGCATGTTACTGCATATATAGCAACCTCAAACTATCAACCCTGTTTACCTGGAGACGTATCAAAATCATCAAACTCAGGAAATTCATCACAAGTTCCAGCTGGATCTCACTACTTTCATGCCAAACTTTGGAAATGCATGAGAGGTTGCTTAGGCTAAGCCACCAAGCTTTCCAATCAACAGATTGCCATTTCACTAGCATCCTGTGCATCCTGGCTATCATCATTTTGCTGGGAAGGAATGTTCGAAAATCATGGTGAATTTGATCAGAATCATATATAATTCATGAAACTCCAAATTCTTGCAACAAGCAAAATGTGGAATAAAATCATCAACAATTTGCTACTCACCCTCCAAAAAACCTTCAAGACGTATAGTAGGTTCACCCCTCCGAACAAACAGTTTGCCCCTTCACCATCACCCAGGGACACTCCAAGGGCATCGCATCGACGGTTTGAATGGCCTCTGCTACGCTTTGACCTCAGCATCACTGGTCATGGGCATTTAAGGGCACCCCAAATGCCACCCCTCCAGGAAAGAAGGCCTCATTAAGAGGTTATCAACCATCAACCATCATGGTCCCTTAATAATCCCTCAAATAAGGCCTGACATTTCCTAGGAGGGATGGCATTGCCCCTTAGATTCTCCATGACGTCAGGTTTGAAGCATCCCGGTCAAAGGTGGATCCCCTTTTTTTTGGTGAAGGGTCCCGCTGGGATGCGTTGAACCAGGTAGAAGCCCGGGAAAAAAATGGGGTGAAGGGTGAAGGGTGTCTGTGTGACAGGAAATGATTGAAAGTCAAGGTTGTTGAAAAACATACCATGGGATTCGAATCCCCTCCCAGTAGCAATAGATGAATGATGAATGTAAGTCTTGAAGGACATGAGAAATCCCAGAATCTACTCTTTTGCTGTTTACCCTCTGGTAAATAACTAACGCAGCTAGAACAGTTCAACATTAGAACTGCCACATTGTGACATGATGCTTCGATCACAACATTCTAGAGGTTTACGGGTTTACTACGGAAAAAAAACATGTAAAGTGTAACACTACCCGGTGATTTTGAAGATTTTGGTGATCTAATGTGATCTTTTAGCATTTACTGATTTACTACATATTTACCGACAAGTCAATCCCCTGAATCATATCATGATGATTGGAGAGAAGATCACCATTTCAGCAAAATCCAGGGGGAATGGACACGTTTCCTAAATCACCATTATTGGACGCGCCGAATATCAGCGACTGTTTGGAGTCTTGACTGGATACCGATTGGTTGCTTTTTGCATGGCAAACCCGTAGAATCAAGCATACAGGTCTCTCTCAAAATATCATTGCTTTTTTCCTGCCATGTTTACATATTTTTACTGAAATCAACCACTATCAAACTACCTTTTGGGGGGTACATCATCGTTTTAAGACACACCTACAAAACCTTTGAACAAAAACTATGCATAACTATAGGATTAATATCATGAAGCCACTTTCCATTTGACAGGTTTCGCCATTTTCCAGGTTCCAACTTAGACCTCCAAAATGGAGTTACATGACCAATACAACTCAACATTTGATTATACTGGATGTTAAATAAGAATCCTTATAATGTTTTTTTTGTAATCCCCATATAGCTGTGTAGTATAATCCCCTATATACCCTCAAAAACCAAGGTTTCTTCTTCATTGCTCATTTGATGTTATGTTCCCTTCCTTTTTTTGGGGGGTTGCACCAACCCTGAACCAGCCATTTTTGAGCCATTAAAAAATCTGGAGCGCTTCCAGGATCACCAAGACACAGCGCGTCTTGAGGACATTCACACTTTCATTGCCTGGGACCTTTTGACGCTTTGGGACCTGGCGGGATTTTTTTTGCTCCGAGTTTCCCAACGGGATTCTCCCCAAAGTCGGCTGGGGATGGATTGAAATTTGCGATTTGCGACCTTAAGTTGAAGTTTGAGGGGAACAACAAATTGAAGGGCACAAGTTTTTGTTGCATCCAGTTTTGAAGAATGATATGGAGCCAACTAGGTCGGCGTGAACATGAAGAAACTCTATATCTCCAAAAATCAATTCAGTATCAACTCTCCAACAAAATCTATCTATCCCAACAAAGACATACAAAAAATCCATTGAACAAAAAACCATGAAACAACAACAACAACAACAACAACAACAACAACAACAACAACAACAACAACAACAACAACAACAACAACAACAACAACCACAACCACCCGACAACTCCTTCAAACCCCCCAAACTCCCTTCCTCAACCCGCACCTGGACCTCGGGCGCCAGCGTCTCGCGGCGCTTCCGAGGCATCGGCCCCACACCGGGCTTTTCAAACCCCGTTCCCCCAACAGCTGAAAGGATGGTGAGGCAGGGCAGTCGGTCCAACCAAGGCAACAACGGGGAAGGGTAGGGCAATATTAATGTGCTTATCTGTGCTTTTTTTTGGGGGGAAGGGTGGATTTTTGATGAGTTGTAGTTTTTTTTGTTTTTGGGACTATCATGTAATCTTTCCTAATCTGATATAGTGGTTTTGGATCACGCATGTTTCCATGGGATCAGCGTAAAGTTTGATCACCCTGAATCTTTAGAGGGTTGTACAAAAAAATGAAGCATGTTGGGACGATTTGAGGGGGTTGCCTTCTTTCTTTGAAGATACCCAATTCTTCAGGTGGTGAGGTCTTCTAGATTTTGGTGATTCTGATGAAAGTGAAAGATTATGATTTGATCATGTTGATCCTGTCATGAAATTCAATCTAAGACCTAAGATCTGAAAACTCTTTACACTGCTAAAGTAGATACCCTTTGTACCCTATTACCCATGGAAACCATCAATAAGCCAGGCTTCTGAAATCAATCAATAAAACAGCTTCAGATGTGCAAAGATTAGAATCCAAAATAACTGGATGCCAAACATGCATCAAGTTCTGAGTTCGATGTCAAACCGAACCAAGACTCATTTCCTTTCTAATGGGAGGATCGAGATGATATATTTCTCTCTCAAATGCTACATGTATGGAATATTTACCTACACATTTGGGTAAATGATGTATAGGTACACATTCCAGTCACAAGGTGAAGTAGCGCTCCGTCTGAAGTTCTGCCAAGTACCATGTCGTGCCATTTACAAAGTGGGACCTTATCACCAGTTATATGTAGGGTCCGATAACTCCACAAAAATTGGGGTGAAACAATAAACAAAACTCAGTGAAAGGCTTTTTTTTTGGCCATTTCCATATAGGTTTTTGTTTGTGTGTTTGACTCCAATTCATATATGGATGGTATATAGGGTGTCCATCTTGGGTCCGATCTTCCTGCATTTTTGAGTTTGTTTTTTCCCCAAGGGCACCTGTCCATGTCCTTGTATTGCCGAGGTCAGGTTTCCTCCTATGCCAGCCTGAGGAAACGAAGGGAACGAGCCTTCAAAATGATCTACCACAAGGGGGGTCGAAGAAAACCTCTAGATTTTATTATTCCACACATCTACAACGTAAGGTATAAGATGTATAAGGTTTACTGAGGTCAGAACTTATCACTTGGTCATACTTAGAACTTATAATTTCCTTGTAACTATAGTGGTGGGGCCATTGGTTGTTGCAGTAGATGGTAATCTGCCTCCAAACGCAAATCCTGATCGTTAACCACCTGCAACCTAATAATCCTAATATAGCCATAGAAAAGACCCCCTGGTAAATCCCACGGAAAGTGTAGATTTTCCATGGCTTATGTTAAGATTTGCCAGAGTGCAAGCTGAAGTTGGTGTCCCCATGGCCCCTTAACTTATTGGGTAACTTGTGGGGCATGAACAAATCGCAGAACTGAGGTTTATATGTTCCAGTTGAACAAATCCGGGCAGTATTCCAATCTGATCCATGGGACGGACGGTATATTTACATACGTACATTAATGGTTGATTATTATGGCCAATGTAGGTAAAAATACCAGTCCCATGGAGCCTAGTGGTTCCCTCCTCGATCGCAATTTGTATGATGGCCAAAAACGAGAACAGCCTTTTTTTTGGCCAGCAAATCACAACATGCCGTCCAGTTTCAAGCCTGTCAAGGTCAGTCTCAGTGGTGTTTTAATACCATCCACCCCAAACAAAATACTGTTGATGGAAGAAATCCTGCACCAGTTGAGGTTGGTACTGTAGTTTATCCCATCATTTACAGGGTTTTATACATTCCAGGTGGTGCAGGATTTCTTCCATCAACAGTATTTTGCCATCTAGGTTAAAAATCAATAAAAATCAATGAAACTCATCACCTTTCCTTTTTTTGGAATGCGAAATTTCATCAACCATTGGGATCATCCCTTGACAGTAACCTCGCAGAAGTGAAGTTCATCACCTGGTTAGGGTTTTTAGTTTTCCGGATTCTTTTTTCCATCATCCATCTAAATGGCACCCTGAAAAAAAAACAAGCAAAACACACACACAATATTTCCTCGTGGCCACACAAATTCGTCCAAACAGAAGCGTTCTGCGGGAGATGATTTTGGGCCTTCTCCGTGGTGGGTGTCATCTTGACCTCGGCTTCAGCACAGCTGGCCGTTTGCAACCCACCACAACTTACCCAACCAATCCGCAAAATCCTTCCAGTAGCAAACATCATGTGCGTCTTGTTCACACCCTTCACCCTGCAATGAAACGGCTAAGACCGCGCCTCGGCGTTTTTCAGCAACCGTTGCAACTGGGCTGTTGAGAAGCGTTGATGGCGATCCGGTGCCAAGGCCATAGCAAGACGAGCAAAATCCTGCTCCTGGTTTCAGATTCGCGGTTGCGAAACATTTATCCCGTCCAAAACAATACCCTGACACACGGTTGGGTTTACTAACTACACCTTTCTAGACTCATAGATAGGCATAAAATAAATTATGTATTTTACATCATGTACGTCGCAATAAATAGATATAAATAGCACATCCAAATCACGCTGCAAACATAGCCCCCAACCTGTCATATCACTGTATCTTTTGATGTGCTTTTTTCTTGGTTGGCCCCAAGTAGTGCTTCAGAAACTTCGAGCTCCAAACAAACACTCCTGACCTTCACCCGAATCTTCAACCCCCTTCCCATTTTTGTTACACCACAAAAACAAAAATGTCTGAAAATTGGTTGGAAAATGATTCATTTCCTTTTCGGATGGCTAGTTTTAGGGAGGGTAACAATTTCTTCACATCTTTCCACTCGTCGATAGGTTTTTTGCGCTCCTCCAAGCCAAGCTGATAGCGTTGACATACCTTCTTCAAGGCTGTAAAGGATATCTTTCCATGCCTGGGTAGTGCCCAGCAGGGGAAACAAAGCCACAAGGTTCGAGGTGTAGGGGTGAAATAAGCCCTGTAAATGGACGAAAATCAGTGGGTAACTGGGGTGAAATAATCCCAGTGAAAGTTATATACTCTATTCATAACTGCCCACAATGTTCTCCAACCAACTTGGATCTCCACTGCATCGAATTCATGGGAATTTAAGGGGCCAACCCCGCCCCACCAATGCCATTCCCTCATGTAGGGTCTTATAAAGGGCTTCTTAACCAGTATTTTCCCTTAGGAAGGCCTTAATCATACCTTATTTCCCTGCGTGGGGAATTCTGATGATTCAAGACCTGAAAGATCAAATCTAAACATCCTTCCTAAGCTACCCAAAAGGGGATCCTATTTCTAAAGTTGCTCCCTATGGATGTAAGCAATTACGCAATCCCTTCATCCTTTTCATCGTTCTGCCATCATGCTGCTGAAGCGGCAATTCCCAAGAAACAACTATCATACCTTTCTGGTTGGTGTTTGAAGCACCAATAATCCAAGTGAACATCGGGTGCAAACATGAGAAATAGAAGAAACAACCAAATTCAAAAAGACACTGGAGACGGTCATCAAGCAGTTATAGCAAACAAATTCCAATGGGGTACATGAAATATCATATTACACATCAATCTTTTAAAACAAAGACCAAAAGGGGATTGAAGAAGTGTGTGTGTTTTCTCTTGGCATGAAAAATCTTTTCCCGGAATGCCTAAAAGTTCGCCTGAGGTATCGACATGTCAGGATCCAAGATCTTCAAGAGACTCAAGTTGCGTTGTTGCAGTTGCGACCACAAGACCTGGCATCAATGGCAAAATTTCAATGGCAAAACGCTGGCGAGTTGATGGTTGAACCACTGATCTTGAAAAACACAGGTAAGTCCAAAATTGATCATTTGATATGTTTCGGAGTTTTTGGGTAAAAACTAGGAAAATGAAACCACCCCAGAATTTCAATCAACCACTGGTCACTGCAATGTAGCTTCAAGGGTGACTATCTAAGACCATCTACCATATATAAGACTCCTGAGAAGTTGGAGGGTGCATGGCATGAAAATCACATCACAAGGAAGGAACAAGAACCAACGATCTGGTATTATGTGATATGTGATGTAGTTTATACGGACGTAGTATATTACCCTTAGAATTCTGACCCCTCCTAATATGGAAACAACAAACCCTCATAGTGACACCCCGAAAAAAGCCTCAAAAAATGTGGCAGCTTGACACTGCATGACATCCCCAGGATTGTGAGGGTGCGATTATTATGAGGAAACTCCAAATTCGTAGGATGAGAGCTTTACACTCATCTGATCCACAGGCAAAACCACCCAACATGGCCCATCACAACATCACCATGCTCCCCACTGCGTCTCCACCATCCCCATGATTTCCATAGCAAGTTTTGGTACAACAAAGGGGGTACCTTCCGGGTTACTTGAAGAACGGACAACCCGTGGCTAACCGCCCAAAATTTCACAACCGCTTCGGACGGCTCAGCTCTCATTGCAAACAACAAAGCGGGTAGTTTCATCGGGTCACAATGTAATTGAATTCTTTATCAAGAACACTCCCTAAGAATCCAGGTATGTCCTAAGAAAGGGATTACCCCTACATTCCTATTCTAAGGATGGGATTGAAACCCTTATTCCTATTCTAGGGAGGGGTCTGGATTCTTAGGGACTACTAGTTGGCGGTTTAAACCCATTTTGGAAATTATTATATAGTCAAAATCGGATCATTTCCACAACTAGGGATGAACATGAAAAAATCATCGAAACCATCACCTAGACTAAGACTTCAGCAATTGCTTTATCCCCAAAACCTCTGACCATTTAGTACCTGATGCATGCCAATTGACACAAAATCAATGTTGACTACTTCTTGTATCAACGCTTTGTTTTTAAGACATTCATGGCTGCTCTATCCACTTTCACACCTGCAAAACAGGTGCAGTTTGAACTGAGACATATTTTAAATACCGATATGGCAAACTAGATCCTCGATCCTCAGATTCCGTATAGTGTGATAGGCCAATCTTCACCAATTATGCCAACACACCAGCGCATGAGATCGATGTTGGTTGCCTTTGCAACCGGTAGCGCTTCCAAACGTCTGGCAGACTCGTCCTTGTGGGAAACTTTTGGCCGGTTTCCAGTTTTCTGAAGGTTTTTTTTTTCAAACAGAAACTAGGTGGTGGTTTCAACCCCTTTGAAAAAAATATATAGTCAAAATGGAACATTTGAAACCACAATGGGCTGAGAATAGCAGGTACTTCATACTGATGGGACTGATGGCCAAAATTTATGGAGCGCCTATGTGTTGGTTCCAATCTTGCATTTGCTGGGATATGTTAAACTCCTGAAAAAAAAGAGGAATAAACCCAACCAATAGCATTGTGATGTCTCAATCTGAATCTGAAACTTGCGGATTCTAGGGGCTCAAAAGAAAACAAAGCCATTCTTATCTGTACTGTATATCATATGTATATGTACGTATGTATAGTAGGCATATATGGAAAGATCTATCAAGATCCATTCTCCTCTGTATATACCACCCAAAAAAACTATATATCCTATATACAGTACTTGAATCTGGGCAAACATATTACACGTCTGAAAGATTCAGGTATGGTCTGGTCAAACAATCGTTCTGTGTCATGCAGAAAATATGCAGAAATAGTTTGAGATTTGAAGATGTTGGAAGCTTTTTTAACACAAAACATCCTTGAATATCCTTGAATTATGGAGTGGATTCCCGCAAAAGCGTCCAAAAACAAAAAGAGACCTTTTGGCCTGGGGACATTCCCATCAAACTAAATGTCAACAAAAAACCGGACCCAAAAATATCCCCGCACCAAACAGAGGTCATTGTATGACACCAATCCAAACATTGGACTGTCACACTCCCTGAAATTAACTCTTTGCTTTGCCCCTGAAATTTTACCATCCCAAAAGACAACTAGAATTCCAACCATCAAAATGACAATACATGTGTATTGTTTGATCCCTGCAAGATGGGTGATTCAATGATCCCTGCCAATTCACGACTGTTTGTGAGTGATGGGACATCAGTGACCTGTCCTCTTCAGGTATTCGGATGCTTTGAAGCCTCCAAAATGTGTGGCAAAATGGTGCCCTCAATGTCTGTCATACATCAGGAGTCTTCAACTATCTAGAGAGAGAGAGTCTCATTGGGACGGTTTTCGCAACCCTTTGAAGAGAATGACATGAACATGATCAAAAATTCACTTTGAACCACCTAAACTCAACATGTTGAACTGGTTATCACTATTATTGACCAACCTGGAATTCCCAGTACTAACCACTACCCCCCACCAGAAATAGTCCCAGTGATGTTGGGTGTAAACAAATTCGTTTTCAACCGGCACTTTTGTTTTGGTTTGGGGTAATCGCCTGGTCTAGCGATTTGGATTCCTATAGTCATTGGCAATGGAGATGTTTTTCGTCCATGCAAATCGTTTGTTTGAAAGGTACCTCGTGATTTTTTGGGGCATGAAAGAAATGCTGTTAAGCAAAAACTCAGGAATGTGTGAAATTCAGCTAAGCATAATGTGAAGATTGCATGGTAATGTGTTGATGTCCTGCACATGGCAAGAACTGAACATCTGCTTCTAACTAGTGCTGTTAGGGTGCATCAAAAAGAGCACCAGCCACTTCACTTATCTATGCAATATGGATCGAATGTGACTCACATCTGAGCTGAATGTATGTTGAGTCTACAATGAAACTATAATCAGGCTAAAATAAATCTAATTAAAACTCAAAATTAAACTCAATGACTTCTATATAGGTCCAAAACGGATTGTCGTTTCACCTTTGTCTAATTGGAATCTACTGTCGATCTAATGTGAATATAATCTGATTTGGGCCTAAATCCATGTTCAATTCACCTATTCATTGAAACCAATGAAACAAGCATGATTCTCATGTTGAACCTGAAATGAAGATCAATGGATTTATTGTGCATTCATTGTCAATGTATTTATGTATCGGATTTGAATCTACTATTGAAAAAATGTGGAACTAATTTGAATCCAACCTGGACATTGAACCAAACAAAACTACTGTACAATATGATCAATATGAGCGTATACACAGGTAATTCCAATAGTTATCTCGGTCAAAGGTGAATGTTTCTAAATTGGATGTCACACCAATCTTATCTGGTTGAAGCTAAGGATAAGTCATGTTTACAAGGACAGCTTAAAAATATTCCATGCTGTTGCCATTCTCCTTCCATGCTGATAATGTGCCACCTCAATCTGCAAGCTGTTCAACAATACATCCCAAGGTCGTGCTACTGTCGATGGAAGAAATCCGGTTAACCAGTTGAGGTTGGTAGTTTATCCCATGTTTTACGGGGTTTTATACATCCCAGGTGGTGCAGGATTTCTGAACCATCAGCAGTACCATAACACATGCACATGGTGTCTGCAAAACCATCTGCTTTCTGGCCAACAATGACCTGCAGAACAAACAATCATCGTCTTTCATATGGATTCAACATATTTCAAATCATAGTCCGTGCAAGTCCGTGCCACCGAGAAATCCCACCAAATTCATCCAAATTCAATAACTATCCAACCGTTGTACGTCCACTGATCTTTTTCCACCAAGGAGTTTATAAACAACAAAAACCCAACTCTCCAACCCCCCCATGGAATCCACCAGCAACGGGAGCCAACAGCTGCCTTGAAATGAGGTTGTCAATCCGCAACTCCAAACGACTAGCACGTTGAAGACCTTGTTGAGCACCTAGTCAAATCAACGGATTTGAAGGTCTTCAACCAACCAAAACCCCAAAAAGCCGTGGTTTTGCTTGTTTGTTTTTGGTTTCCTTAGGATTTTTCAATCCAAGTTTCACCGGCCCAAAGGGTGAATCATCAGATTCTTGAATAATACTAAGCCGTCTTTTGTGGGGGAACCATGGGTGGAGTAAATCAGGAACATGGACAATGCATTCATGATTCATAGGTTCTTGTTTTTGGTAGAATCTAGAATAAATTCATGGATAATTTACACAGAAAGGCATTTTACCACTTTGGGGCAGCCCCTGAAAATTCATTGGAGTCTAGCATCCCTTCTCCAGTCGGAACTGACCTCGTGGCCCACCCCGTGCTCCACGAGAATCTCGGGGAAGATTGACACCACCTTGGATGCTGAAGTGCCAACCCAACCCGATCGAAGTGGATAAAACTCTGGTGATTTCATACCGTGATAGAATCTCAGAATAAAATGCAACAAGAATTGCACTTTAAAAAAAATGGGAAGAATCACATTTGTAAAAACCGTATATCATATCATTGCTTCAAATGGATAAGATTGCCCCTGATTCCTAGCCCATGACATGATACGGTAGATCTGACCAGTTCACATGGCCCATCCATATTTCTTGGGCTCCCGTCGGAGCTGCTCACAAAGGCGTTCCATCTGGCATTCATTTGGCGTCGGTGGATCTGAGTGGTTTTGGGTATTTCAGTCTTGGGATGTTTCTTGTATCTATGTTGGTAGTTTCTCCCACTATTTATGACAGGTTGTTTACATCCCAGGTACTTTTTGGGATTTCTGAACCACCAAGAGTAGGAACCCCAAAAAGTTGATCATCTCACAATCAAATCTTCCAGTTTCTGTTGGTTCACCGGATCCCATACGGGATCTTTATGCCAGATCCCGGCGCAACTGGTGGACTTTTTCATCACTTCATCACTTCTCCAAATCTGCAAGGCAGTGAAAAGCACCTCACTAAATGGTCATGAACTAAGACTAGACATACATACTAGTTGTAAATATTTGTAAATACAAGTTTGATATTGAGATTAAATGAGTTTGATGGGATTTATATTGCACCCTTCATATTTCAAGCTTGAGACCTCAAAAAAAAAAAACAAGAAGATCACATTGTTCTTAGAAACCATCATTCCAGATTCCATTTTGGAAAACCAACACCTTCCCACCAAAAAATGCCCTTATTTAAAGGATCTACTACACACACACAGACACACACTCATTCTGTTTGTTGCCCTAATAAAAACACAATTCACCAAGCCGTACTCCCTGAAATTGGCTTATCCTATAGACGATTGGTGGAGGAAAAACATATCCATCACTTGACATCAGGAGTGTACCGCACCTCACGCTGGCCGCCCGACAGACCCAAATTGACCAATGCACGACGCAGCTGAGCAAGGCTTAAGGAGCCCGCCTTGCACAGGAAAGGCAACCTACTCTTCCCCCAAACGTATCCCCTCTGGGAAACAATGGTTTAATAGTCAGCCTTCTTCCCAATCACCTCCTGAGAATTTCAATGGAGCCGAAATACTATGCTGAAGTAGTGACTGGACACCCGAATCGTTCTCTGACAATATGACTAGATGGCTGAACGGAAACCAATGGTTAATAAGCCGATACTAGGCCTTATTTCGGAGGTGCGTTAGGGGGGGGTTAGGTTGACTTGCCATTAAATTGATGACTTGCTGGGTTATACCCCGGAACAACCCCCTGTAACTTGTCACCATGTTTTTTTGAGGGTTACTGTACTGGTTCTATCCTTGCAAAACGAAATCAAAGATAACTGGGTTACGGCTATGCTCTATGCGGTATGAATATTTGTGATTACATGTATAGATTGTATAGAAATATCTATTAAGTATATATATATATATATATGTATATATGTTACTTCCCGGAATAAAGTATATTGTGTGTAAATATAAACAATAAATATATATATACATATGTACCCAATCTACTATATCTACTATTTTCCTACTAATGCTGCAGTTTGTCATAGCATCCAATTCGTTTGAAGGTTGTGTGTGTGTCTTAAACATTTCAACAGCGTGCAGCCTTGCATATTGACTAGGGTCTCCCAACAAGTTTTCTCATCCAACAGCAGCTGAAAAAAGAATCTGTATGTTGCATGTAAGCATGATCATCACGGTGAATTGTGAAATGAAAGATCCCCTACTAAAATACTTCTTTGAACATGTAAGCACCATGCCAAATATATGTCACTTACCTTCCGTGAAACTAACCCAGCACCTGAAAATGGATGGTTGGAAGACTACTTTCCTCTTGGGAAGGCCTATTTTTCAGGTGCGATGTTATTTTCAGGGAAGTGTAAGTGCTCCAACCTGTTCAACGTCAACATGTTGTTCCATGGTTTAAATTGCTAGGTTCAGCTTGCAATGTGTAGCACTTCAGAAGCGAGCCTTATCTGAGAATATCTGAGACGTCTCTTTGTATGGAATGTGCAGCTACAGTTGGCTTAAATCATATATCAAATCTGCTAAAGATAGGCAAATATTCTATATGGGGACATATGGGATATGCACTTTGATCACTTTGGCGTGGCAAGTTTGCGGTATTGAGAAATCTTCATGTAAACAATATTCAATATTCAAAACCCTTCTTACATTCCATGAAGAACTGAGTGGTTCACAAGAAACAGTAAATCTGGTTTTTCATCCATCAACATATGTAAATACAAAACTGGATATAGCATAGGTGCTCGTTTGAAAAAATAAAACAGCAACACAAACCAACTGGATATACCATCTCAAGGGTTTGAACTGCACAAACCAACAAATTATATAAGTGATACAATTTATTATGTGGCTTGTGGGGGAGTTCTCCTATCTAGTGCTACACGGGCGATATGACAACACAAGAAATGCCACCCCCCCTTCAATACAAATGAACTGTCAACTTTTGCATACTGTCATACTGTAAATTGTCTTGAGAGGGTCAAGGAATTCAATGGCCGGCTATTTGTGATACTCCCCTAAAAACTAACATGGAACCCCAAAAATGGAGGTTTGGAAGATGAGTTTCCTTTTCAAATGGATGATTTTCAGCTTCCATGTTAGTTTTGGGGGGGAGTAACCCAGTAATCCCTGTGTTTTTCGTCCCTTCTTCTTCAACCGCAACGACGTTGACAGTCGCTCCCACCTTGCGCTCGTCGAAGTCGCTGAAGAGGCGCATGGCCGCATCACTGAAGCGCTCCTCGTCACGCTGCAGGCGCAACCTCGACGCGGCGGTTGCAACTGAGCTCCGGATTTGTGGATGAAGATCCCATCTGTTTTTCTCTTCCACTTCCCTTTCTTAAAGGGTGATATTTTAAAAACTAACCCACAAAGAATGGGAACATATAGCCAGCTTTGAGAAAGGATGGACTGGTTTTTAATTTGATGAAGTCAATGGGATGAGATCGCTGCATGAGAATTTTTGGAAGATGTTTCAAGGATTTCAAGACTACTTTTTCCAGTTGATGGTTGAACCAACCCGTTTGAAAAAGCCAAATTGGATCATTTCCCCGGGGATCGGGATGAAAATAAAAACATATTTGAGCTGCCCACCACCTTCCCGTTTTTGTTGGTGCATCAATACCTATGACATTTTCAACATCTGAGGCCATGAATCCTGCCAGCATCATCATCATGATGGTAATTTACAGCAACGATGTCAGCCTTTTGAAAGCATCAAATATATCTAGGATAAATCCTCATAAGGATCTTTGTTCAGTCCCTTGGCAAGTTGACCAGTCAACAGCAATCCTATCATTTGTCAGAATATGATTGATTACAGTTTTCAATCCAATCACGTCCAGAAGAAATTCAAACATGTTGCAAAAGAATACATGAGCATTTGGATCCCAGGTATCCTTTTCAGCAGTTGAGTCCATTTTTTAGGGTGAATGCATTTCCTTGGGACCTCACTATCATCATTGGGACTTCGACAACTCTGGTTTGGGGGTGCCGTGATCCGGGTCTGGAGAGAGTTTGTCCAATGATTCTTATGGATAGGTGGGCCCTGCTTGAAAATTTGATTTCTTATGATTTTCTTCATCACTGTCCTGTTGGCAATTTGTGAAGTTGGCTCTATACCCCCCCCCCACCCAGTACTAGTCACCACCAGGATGATTACATTTTTAGCATTGTAATCCAAACCTAAACCTGTCTTTGCCACTATTACTAGGTGGGGTACGGGTATCGGTATATAGGTAGATCCGAGGCATCTGTTTATGCAACCCTTTTAACCCTTTTGGAAAAACACCACATGCAAAGCCTGTGCTTCCCTGCACTGCACGCTTGATGGCCGCTAAGGAGTTTTCCAACCAGCGTGGTCGATCTGCAGGTGGAAGACACCTCAAATGAAGGGAACATTTCTGGACAAACGGCCTTACCAAGTTCAAAACATATCAAAACCTTTGAGTATCTTTTTCCATTTTTTGAGCACTAGAGATTATACTGAAAACCTTTTTAGTGTCTTTTTCCATTTTTGGAACACTAACAATTATATTTCAACAAATACAAAGGCTGCGGCAAGATGAAACCTCAAAAACAGGCAGTTGTTTTAAAAGAAACTCATCTTTCAAGCCACAACTTTGGGGGTCCATGTTAGTTTTTGGAATAACACATGGTGAATTTTCGGTATCGAGTTTCTCGAAACATGCCACTTAAACTGAACACACCTCTCCATGGATGTGTATAGCTGGTTGGTGCTCAACCCCCGCCCTGTTGCTCATTTGCTCATCAATAAGCACAGCCCAAATAGGATCTGGAGTTCATTTTTGTGTTCCAGTTCTGCCCGTTTTTGTTCTGATACACTTGCTTGAATCATTGCAATTTGCCACACGACCTGCTGGCTCTGTGAATCAAAATCAGTCACGTGTCTCATTGTCATCAAAAATCATTGCCCAACGATTCTTTTTTTGAGTGGTTTTAGCTTCATCATGTTTCATCCCGGGTTTGTCTTCCAACCTTTTGACATATACTTCCTAAGTTAGCTGCTCCATTAGAGGAGCTATATGAACAGGTCCGTGAACTGAGACGTGCAACTAGAAAAATCATCCATTATGCGGTACCGGGGGAAAAGACACCAGGCACCAAGAATTAGTAAACATCACCAAACACTGGTACAGTATTGAAATCGGATATAGAGAACCCCGTGACAAATAGAGTCAAAACATGTTTTTTCTGGAGGTCCCTTCGTCATTCTTAGGGTAGGATCAACAAGTCAGTAAATGACATGTAAATCACACCTACCGTACATGTATACAAATGTATAATATTGTGAATCGTAAAACATAAGTCCAAAACCCAAAACTGGTCTTTGGAATGCTCCATGTAAAGGATTCCCAAACCAAAAAAAAAACAAGTGAGCGTGTACCAAAAGGTCAAGTAACTGTGAAGGTCGTATGCCTTTTCTTACGCGTGGACCTTACGCACTCTTACGCTTTCCACAGTTTTGCTTACGCGAAATCCCTGTGTATGGATTATATGCTTACGCGGTGCTTACGCGAAGTCTTTGGATAAGGTTTTTGTGCACAAACATGCAGCGGGAGCTTACGCACGAGGCTTTTTCGATAACAATGCTTCAACATCATGCATCTTTTTTCCTTGCGTAATGCAGCCCATGGTGCAGGACTACATATCAGCAGCAAACACTCTCGGTTCTTTCAGCTTATGGGGCAGCAATTTGTTTCCAGTATTCTCTTTCTTCAGCTAAGGGAAGGAGTTGATGCATTTGTCTTGTGGTGTTATACCAGTACTGCATTGAAGGACAATATTTTCCACTACGCGGGTTTCTCTTTGGGCGGCATTGTGGGCAAATGACTGGGCAAATGGTCAAGGAGACAGTTGGGCCTTACGCATGCCTTACGCATACCTTACGCAAATCACGAACCATGCATTGGGAAAATTGAGGCAGTACTTAAACAAAAGATGCATCTGATGCATTGTTTCTTAGCAAGTAATGTTGCAATGACAGGCTGAAATTACACACTACAAAATAACATATCAAAACATATAATTACATGAAGGTTCAACATCGAAACCCGAAACCTTACGCAACAAGAATATTGAACACATCCTTACGCATCCTTACGCAACTCAAGGTTTTGCTTACGCGCATGGATGATATGACCTCCCCAAGACTAACCAATACATGAGAGGTTTTGGAACGTGCTCAAGTTTGGTCAACTTGGACTTCCTCTGTGTATATCGCTTCTTTACAAAAGGCTCTGAGGCCCCGGGAAACAAAAATACTGGCAGCAATCATCCCAAATTATTACCCTCCCTGAAACTAACATATCCCCTGAAAATCGGCCGAAACCCAAAGGAAAGGAATGTCTTCCAATCATAGATTTTCAGGGGCGAGCTGTTGGTTTTAGAGAGGGTAGGCATCCATTATACTGGTTGGTTAATAGGGATCTTTATAATGGTTTATCATAATCCCCATATAATTGGGTAGTTTCCCATCCCCTGTATGCCCTAAACAACTAAGGTTTTTTTCGTGGCGAACTCTGAACCAAGGCACTCCTGAACTCCCTGCAAGTGCTGAGATTGAGCCAATCCACACCTGGCTCCGAGGAGGTTCCTAGATGAAAACCAATCCATCCATTCATTCAAGATGTTTTTTTTTTGAATCCCGGAGATGGTGGGTAGGGACCATATAGATTTTTACAAGGCGATGAATACATTATGTGGTATGTGAGTTTGATATACTGCCAATGGGTTAATTTCATGCTACCTACAACCTACTACTGTACCAGAACCAGAAAAATCCATTGATGAACCAGCCAATGTTTTTCCCATAACAAACTGCTCTTTTACTTCTCATTTTACTTTCAAAGTAGTCATTATTTTGCTCATTCTCTCATGACACTCCGCACCATTTCAGCCAAGCATAAGATGAAAATGCGACTGAAAATGCAACATTCAGCAGTATCAAGTCGCAAACTTCCACCAAATTGGAATTCCCTAAGCTTAAAATAGCTTGTTAGATCAACGTTCAGAAAACTGCTACAACGCTTGCCACTGATGTGCCTGTTGAGGAGCTCGGTGTAAGGGATTCTTCCGGAGTGATCTGTGTTGAAGATATCGAACCTCAAGAGTTGAACTCCATCCATGGCCAGTTGAGCTGACCAAAACGTTCGGTTGGCGGTACGTCGGTACGTCGTGATTTTTCTTGGAACCCTGATTTCCGGAGTGAGGACCGTGAGGACCGTGAGAATGAAAGGGGTGACAGTTTAATTAATATCAATTTTGGTTGATACATAGAAAGGAAATTGTCAAAGTCCAATGCTTTCGTGGGGGATTTACAATCAAAACTTCCCATGTCCGACGATGTCAGGATTCTCCCCATATTGAAACCACTTCGGCCAACATCACCGTGTCTGATCACATGCTGCATTAACAACACTCTGGCAAGTTGTGAAATGAAACGGAGGTCTTCATGGTAGCAAGCCCGCTAAGCTCCAGTACCAAAATTGAGCATTTCTGCTTGATTGTCTTTCTTGTCAGCGTTCAAGGGACAAGCCAAGAATGCAAACGAGGAAAACAAAATAGCAACAAAACACTCTGAATTCTACACTCGTCCGGCTGTCTTGCTATAGCTAGCCCCAAAGTCATTGCAGGTTTCTACAAACATTGTAGTTAAGGCAGTACGGGATTCATTGTATTTTGAAGATGCTTAACATGTTTTCTTTCAAACATGTTCCGCACCTTTTCGTTTTCCAGCTCCGCTGCCAACAACACAAAATCCATGGATGCTATATTTACCTACATGTAAGGTCAATTTTTCATGGGATCAAGGTAGTTATAGATATACCATACAGCCGTGGATCCTATATATACAACATATTTTGGGACCTAAAAACTACATGGATCGACATCCCGATTCTTGAGACTTTCAGGGTAACCCCCGCCCAATGGGATCCCCCGTCCAGGAAATAGACGGCCTTCAAACAAATCGGCATTATTAAGGGATCATGATGGTTTATAATCCCTTAATAAGGCTTTATCTATTTTTCTGGAGGGGGCGCACCCCTCAAATTCTCATGATCTTACAAGGTGGGGCCCCTACTAGGCCCCTACCAGTTATAAGTAGGGGCCCATAATTCCACTTCTAGGGCTTCCCGGCTTCCCAGTTACCCATTAATTTTCCGCCATTTATAGGGGCCCCATGTCACTCCATTCATAACTGGTAGTTCCAAACCTTCGAAAAAAAAAAACCATCTGGGATCCCCAGTCAACTCTTGAAGCTTCTCACGCGACAAGGGCAGTTTCAAATCACGCAAGAAAACGCCTCCGTTTTTTTCAAACCCGGTGAGCGGAAGGTAACCATCAGCACTCATAAGGAAAATGGTGGTACCCTTGGATGGTAGCCTCTAAAAGGGGATATACCCAATAAATACCCACTACATAAGGTGTATATGGGGTTGATTATGAGGGGTACCATCCCAAAAATACCAGCATTTTCCCTATGAAACATCCATCATTGGCAGTGGAAATATGAACAAAACTGATTGAGTATGAAAGTGGGCAAGCTGTATAACTACTTAAAATTCTCTAGCCTTGGACCTTGAAGCGAAAAGGGCAAACTGGAAAACCCTCGCCGCAATGAGGGTGTTTTCTAAACCAACTTTTGCAGAGCAATGCATTTGGGTAGCTTTTACTTCAAATTCAAATCCAATCTAATAAATGGTGGTTGAACCGTGTTGAACCACCCAGCTTGAAAAAAAACATGTTCAAGTCAAATTGTGGAGTATCTCCCAAACTAACGGGAACACATTAAGAAAAGAAAGATTATTGAAATTATCATCTAGCAATACCTAGCAATTGTTTGTTTCTGGAATCCCAACCCAAAACCATTTCTTTGTGTTGTGAGTGGGTCGGTTCCAAAAAGTTGGCCCTACATATAGGACCGTTGCTACAGTATCGACGACTTTTGTCGTGAAGGTATATATGTAGTTGTACCGCGAACTGGATTGAGTGACGGTGCACGGCAGAACAGTGCAAAGGTATGTAGTTTTAAATTGGCGCTTACAGTAGTAGTGTTGTTACGTGGTACGTAATCATCCACAGGCTAACCAACTTTAACTGATAAATTATATAATTTTGAAACCAAGGCCCATGGTGGCCTTGGAAACCTGAAATTTGTGTGGCCAAATTCCACTGCTGCTCCTTTTCCAAATATATGGTTAAAACAGCGGAATGAATCAAACATTCGGACATGAATCGATGGCTAAGGATGGCAACATCTCAGATTGAAATCTGCTTTTCTAGTGATGGAATCCGAGACTTCACACCATCAGAATTTCTTGAGATATTTTCTGGCAATCTAAAAATATTTTCCCCCGTATGATCTTCCCATGGAATCGCAACATGTTTCTTCCAAATCTCGGAAAACTTGAGATTTAAGAAAAATATGTCTTCCCATTCTCTTCCATTCTCGGAAAATTTGAAGAACATCTTTCTTCCCATTCTCTTCCACTATTTTTCCCCAATATCTTGATCCAGTTACCCCATCTTCCAACCATGTAACACCCAACACCAACCCCCTAATTTCTTTACTTCACAGAAAGCAAAACAAAACATCGCGAGAAACGGGAGAAACCATCAACATCGACACGTCACCTTCCAGTTGACTGAAGCTGAAACGCCCAGAACCATCATCAGCATCAACAAAGGTTTGAAGCAAAGCACCGCAACCATAGCGGGCCAATGAAGCCTGACATCAGGCGAACCAGCCCTCCAAATTGGATGGGACAGTGACCTGCGAAACTATTTGGAGAAAATCATGAAAATCACCCTGGAAGGTGGAACTAAGGTTGGTGTTTTTTAATATTACATATTTTTTTGGGATTCCACCTAAACACATGGCAGTGTTGTTTGTGTTTCAGGGGGTTATATAGTTATATAGTTGATCAAAGAAAAATCAACACTATGAATGAATGACATCCACTGCACTAAACATTGGGTCATGTTCAGTGTTCCATTGAAGGATGATTATGAGACATCATGAAATGAAGGGAGGAACAATCTGAGGAGCATCAACAAAATACAATACAAGTTACAAAGTGATGAAGAAAACTCACAGGAACAATAGCTACAATAGGGTACTATAGGTGCAATGGGTTTTTATAGGTACAATAGGTACAACATACAATACCAATTCTGACTAAACCCATTGCTACCAAAGGCTGTGGCAAGGATATGCAGCCATGCAGGTTGTTCTCTTCTATCATGTATCATGTACACCCCTGAACAACGATACATCAAATGGGCGACGCTTTACCCTTGTACAAACCCTCACTTTGTGAACTTCGCCAAGAGGCGCCAAATTGATGGGACTTGGGGTGCAATCATTTAATTTGCCCCCCCCCAAAAAAAAAGCATGTGTAAACAGTAAACAATACATGTTGGAAGGTGTTCGTATCAAATGGCATGTGTATCTTCGCCTTCAGTTTCTGCACCTGATCGTCATGCAAAACACTTTTTGCCCCACCAGTTTTTTTTTCCCTTCTCCTCTTCTCCTCACCTTCAACTCACCCAGGATGTCATCAACACGAGCTGCCTAGTGCATGCCAAACTCCAGGTATTAATAGTAGAACATCCGATGGTAAAAGTGGAGACGCAAAATGGATCCATGCTGAAAAAATATATATATATATATATATATCATATACATATAAAAATTATATGTATACATATATACATATACCCCCTACAAACATGGCTTCATGGCCATACCTTCCTTACCTTACCCTACCTGCATCAAAGATTCACTAGAAACCAATTGTCTTTTAGACCCATGGCAGCCTATATAAGCCATTAGTGGGTTTGAAGGATCATCATAGGAATTTAAGGGCATATAAGGTATACATACCCCCCGCAAATGCCACCCCCTTATTTTCTGGGGTGACTTCTGAGATCACGTATGATGATTTTTGGAATATTAAGGCCTAATGGTCCCCTAATAATCCACAAGGCCTTCGAGGGGGATGGGTGGCATTCGAGGGGTGGCCCTCTCAAAATTCCCATGAGATCACCTACTTTTAGAGTCACTGACTCATTGTATCATTGTGTTCATAGAAATGTTTATGCTGTGTCTATGCCCCCAATGATTGTTATTCTGACATTCGCGCTATGCATATTCCGGTCAAATTGAAGTATAATGAAGGAGAAAAAAAACAAGGACCCAAACCCTTCGCTCAATATTGGGAAGTTTTTGTGTATCCTAATCCCCCTAGCAATGGATAGTGAAGACTAAAGAAATTGGCCAGCCCCCTCCCTATAACAATCAATGGTGCATAATAATACATAATATGATTTGTAGGGGCCTCTACTTGTAGATTGATGATTCTTGTGGGACTGTTACAAGGAAGGGGGCCGGGCCTAAAACGATGAAAACCACTGGAACATAAACACTGACCTTAAAGATCAATGAGTTCCCTTTCAAATCGTGTACTTGTTGATGTTCATATCCAAACAGGTTACAACAACCCCCAACTGCAAATCCAAAAAAGGACTCCCTTTACAACTTTACAGCCTGTTGGTAGCGGTTTCGACGTGTGTTCCAAAGGTTTATTGGAACAACACTTTTCGAATCTAGGTTTGCCTCAAACATATGACTACGGAATAAAAACAAAATATAAAATAACACAAAACTGATGAATCCGCTCAACAAATCATGATCATGTCCACCTAATTTTCAGACACACCAATTCATTGAATCGTTGTAGCCAAATGAGCCAGAAAAAATGACACCTTATGACATTTCATTTTCTAAGTGGTTTAGGGATCTTTATAATGGTTTATAATAATCCCCACATACCTGGGTAGTATAATCCCCTAGGTACAACCCAAAACAAACAGTTTCTTTGTTTCATTGCTCAAATGACTTGTCCTTCAACAAGATCCCTTAAGGTGAGGGAAGCCTCCAAGCGGAATTGCAACTCGGCCACTGAAATGCTATGGCGCCTGCGAGGGTGTCTCACAAATTAAGGCTGAATCAAACATGCATGGATTAATCTGCATGGATGTATCTCAATCGTCGGGTGAAACGATTTTGTAAATCATCTTTTCTATTTACATTACGTCGTGTACATGGTATGCATATGATATCATACACAATCTATATATTGTCTATACTCACTAAACACCACACAAACCACCACGGACCCCATGAGATGTTGAATTTAGCTTCCGAGTTGAGCGGATTCGCAAAAAATCCTCCGCTAGGATGTGACTGGGTTGACCAAAGGGATATACTTTACACCCTCCTGAAAATTAACGAATGTCACCTAAAAAAAAGACCAATTTCAAAAGGAAAATAGTCTTCCAACCATCATTCTTCAGGGTATATGTTAGTTCCCAGGATGGTATACTTCATTGATTTCAATGGGCTATAACCCAATTGCAAACCATTTGGTTCTGGACATGTACTTTGGTCTCATTTTGGTCACATTCCTGGTCCAACAGAAAAAAACATGCATCCGAAGTAGTGAACATGAAGCTAAAACTATATAGCTAAAACTTAGGTCCACTGCCAAAAATTGAACTCGTGGTCGGTGACCTTTAAATCCCTAAACTCAAAGGGGCTGTTTGAGGCCTTTTCAGCTGTTCGGTGTCAAAATATTCCAAGGACTATTCAGAAGTTTAGGTCAGTGGGAGTGACAGTTGTGTTTTCATTGACCCTCCAAAATGCATCTAACAAAATGCAACACCATTTTTGCTGTCCATTCATGGTATCCTACTCTAGCTTCCCTGGATCTTTCAAGCTCCCCCAGGTAGCTTTTTCCACCGGGCCACCACACCCAGTGTCAAACTCCACCATGAGTCGAGACAGATCACTGTCCCGCAGCCTGAGCGAGGTAGTTTTTTGAATAGAAAAATGGTTGGAAAATGGTACCCTTACTCCCATCATCATCTTGAGTTGGTAGTTGAACCAACCCATTTGAAAAATATGCGAACCGCCAAATTGGATCATGAAACCCCAGTATCTGGGGTATAAATAAAAAATGTCATAGAAGTGGAAAATCCCACCTATTGTAGAGGAAACAAGTCTTGGGGCAACCCATTTCCAACTTCCATGAGTATGGGAGGAAGATTTACCCTACGAAACCCCAATAAGCCCAAAATGACTCTGAGATAAACTTTCGGAGGTTAGCCGGATTACTGAACCATCAACAGTAGTACAGTGATTACCAAGAACCCCCATTACCAAGAACTTCCTTAGACCCGCCACGAATTCCCACATATCCTTGTGTTCTAATGGAGTGGCCCACATCCATGATTCTCATGTCTGGGATATTTGGATGGTGACTCTCCCGACACTTCAAACCTTTTGTGAGGAAAATCTACACCTTGTGGGGTATCCTGTGGAGACCAAAGGAATTCTTCCGATGCATCTCCAACAACCAATCCGAATCCCGACCCTTTCCCTTCAAAACGTTCAAAATTCTGTCCAGTGGCAGCTGCCCCTGGGCCACTCTCGTAAAATACAAACAAATCATTTCCAACCAGCTGTTTTTTGAAATATCACGGACATCCCGAATTCCCAAAAATTAACCCCACATACCGCCACCAAACCACCTATATTGGATCCGCTGAAAGATCTGCACTAGTTCTTGTCCACTGACTTCACCATCGTTCGTCTGGCGGGGCAATGAAGGTAGACCAAATCTGCCCAAAACAGTGATGCGACAAAAACATCTTGGTCAATGAATCTCAGTTGAATATGTATCATTACATTGATGGCTCTGCTGGCGTTTTGTCCATTAACAAGATAAATTAAAATGCACAGTATATAATCTAATCCAATACTGTACCAGATTTAAGGTATTTGATTTGAAGGCCATGTTAACAGGTTTTCAGTTGATGCCTACAAAAACTACGAACGGCTCCAAAATCATTGGAAATAAACATGGGTGTTCGGGTGTTCCCCTCACCTCCCTCTCCTCAGGCCCCTCCCTCCTAGGACCTCTTTTCACCTTCTCATCCCCCTTCAGCCCCTCCCTGGATCCTGTTAAACCAACAACACACAAGAAGAAACAAAGCAACAAACAACCACCACCAAACCGTTAACAAGAACAAGACCAACAAGAAAAATGACGTCAAAGGCATCATCATGATGATGAGCATGACCATGATCATCATCATCCAGACTATGGCCTATCCTACCGAGTGTCATGGTGGTGTACCTCCAAAGATGATCATCCGCCTTCTGCAGTACATTTTAGCTTCCATATACGAAGGGGAGTTGACGCATTCTTGGAGGGGCCCGACGTTTCAATTTGTCAAAACAACACAAAACAAACAACGCCAGTCAAATTCAAACCAATAAGAACAAACATCAAAAAAACAATCAATTTAAACAATCAAATCAACACAGCAATTAAAACATAAACAATCACAACAACATCATCATCAACAACAACAACAACAACCACTACGACAACCACTACGACAACAACGACAACGACTACGACAACAACACCAAAAAGAAAACAAAAAATAAGAAAACAAATAATAAACACAATAATAAGCAACACACGAACAATAACAACATCAATAATAACAACACAACACACACACAGAAACAATCAACAATAACTTATCATTATATAATATGGATATATATATATGTGTGTATATATATATATATTTTTATAATATTATATATATATACGCATTTTTTTAATAATAATAATAATAAGAAGAACAAAACAAAGNAATCAACACAGCAATTAAAACATAAACAATCACAACAACATCATCATCAACAACAACAACAACAACCACTACGACAACCACTACGACAACAACGACAACGACTACGACAACAACACCAAAAAGAAAACAAAAAATAAGAAAACAAATAATAAACACAATAATAAGCAACACACGAACAATAACAACATCAATAATAACAACACAACACACACACAGAAACAATCAACAATAACTTATCATTATATAATATGGATATATATATATGTGTGTATATATATATATATTTTTTATAATATTATATATATATACGCATTTTTTTAATAATAATAATAATAAGAAGAACAAAACAAAGAAGAAAACACACTGAGACAAACAGAATGAACAAATACTTCAGTTCGAACATGTATCTCGACTTGAATGTCCGCAACACAGATCTCCTCTACCTATCGATCCTCCACCGCCACCTTTCCCCCATGCATTCCCTTCCAAAAAACCCTCGATGCGCGAGAATCCAAACATCAGAGATGTCTTTTTTGTATGCCTTTAATATCTTTAATCAGGAAATCAAAGCTCTCTGACATCCATTTGAAACAAATAGTTATACAAAACATCCATTCAACACATCCCTGTCTTACCCTAAGCATCATAAAATCAGGCATCGCCTTCAAATAGTTTTGACATCGGCCGGGCCATTTAGGGGAAGCATCCTCTTGCGGGTCGAGACCCTTTCAATGTCCACAAAAGCGACAGGCCTCGTCATGCAAGCTGACCTGAAAAACGAAGGTTGGACGATTACTTCCCTTTGGGAAAGCTTTAAGCGTATATGATATAATTGGAATCAGGATGTAGGAAACCACTAAGTTCTTCAACAAATTCTTTGCCTCATCAGGCAAAAAGGGATACGAGATTCGAAATCTATCAGAAACAAAATATATAGAATGATGATGGAATGTAAATATGTCCATAGTTATGTATGCATCAATGTATAGTATACATCATATATATTTTATGGATGTCAGTTGCTACATACCTCTCGGAATCAAACTTAAAAAAGGATGGAACTGTCCTTACCACAACTTTGACCTGAATCATGGCATTCCATATTCAGGTGCCAATGACGAGATACAAGCCCTCTTTCAAAGTGTTATACACATTAAGTATGTAAGTACTACTGCAACCAGCTAAACTGCCAAAACAAAAACAAACTCTGAAAAAAAAAACAAAACTTGTTTTTGTTTCAATCTTGATGGAAGTAAATATGCTACAAACATGTGATATAGCCACCTGTAATCATTGTGCCTTCCCCCCAAAACTGGTTCACACTTAATTTTCCAAATCCCTTTGTGCAGCCTGTCCCTAGAGCATCAAACATCCTCCGTCCATGCGTTGGTCCGAGAAGCCAATTGCGGCAAGCGGAGGTTGGCACGTTGGAGAGCCTCCGGGGAGCCCATTCGTTCATCCCATCCGGGGAAATCTATGCGAACAAAAAGGCGCTGAAGTTGGCCAAATCTTTCCCCCATTTGGGGTGAAGAACTGGTAAACATTTTCCAATGTTGAAACCACACACCTAGTATTGCTTAGGCTTAGACATTGGATTAGAATAACTTGAAGGACTAAATTTCACCCAATCGTTTCAGCATGTTTCAGCCAATGTATTGAGGCAACACATGTTGGAAGTATCAAGCCCCCAATCCTCAACTACCAGCTACTTCTCGGGTAAACTCAGAACAAAATGCAATCTGTTGCTGGCAATCCTTCAATGAGTTCATGTACTGCCGTGACCATCATCCGGGGATGCACATAGTTCTACATGGGATGGTCGTTCCGGCCTGTTAGCGGGAATCCTCAAAATGTGTGTACACAGTGTTCTTCGGGGGATGGCAAGCCCCAAGGAGATTTATGTGAGCTTTTGAGTAGGGTAACGTTGACATGCTTCTTTGTTTGGACACTTACGTAATGTGCAAAAGTTTCTCTCTAACAAAAACCTCGCGCATTTGCTACAGTAGTGCTGCCATTGGGTCTTGAAGGTCTGTTTTTTTTTGTGTGTGTGTGTGTCGCCTTGAAGAAAAGTGGAAACCACACGTATCCGCACCATGAACCAACAGCATTGAAAGCAAACCACTACTTTTAACGACCTGTCACATACCTGCTCACACCTTTTTGACTAATGTACAAATACGTCTGATCCGTCTCTGCTCATTCTCTATAGTAGCAAACATGACTATACCAAGACAGTGAGATTCCGCAAGTTGACAAGTTGATATTATCCTTTCATGTCTTTGACAAATCCGCTCCCTTTTGGGATGCTCCCCTTCCCAGCGACAATCAAAAGTGAAGGTTATATAATGGGGATCCCATACAAAAAATGCAATTTTCCTGGTGGTGACTGGTATGCTGGGAGGGAGAAACTCGCACCCTAACCTATATCCTTTCTCGCTAAGTATCGCTACAGCAAGGGACCAAATAGTGCAAGCTTTCACCACCTGATTACCGTTTCACCACTCACTTCTTGCCTGTGCTAAGCCTAGAAGGATCTCGTTCAAAGGACCACGTTGTCCCAGGACGGCCTGATGATGGGTTTTATCAACAAAAATACCAAGCTTGCAGTGTTTGGGTGGATCATGTTGGGATTCCGCCTAAACTACCTTTGCCCACCAAGCAGTTTCCATCTTCTCATGAAAGAATTCAACCCTTTAAAATGGAGATTTAGACAACAAAAAAAAAGGTCCATGTCACATCATGTCATGGTATGCCCTTTCTGAGATATTTTGAGTCACACCTTCCAAGGCCACGAAACATGGGGGCCTCAAACATAATCCAATCCCCAAAGCTGAACCTAGGCAAATAAAGCAACTGGACCTGCAAATGTTATGTTAACTTCCTATACTAGATCCCTAAAACAAAAATAATTAAACACATAGGTCCGACCCATGGAAGTCCTTCCCTTTCTGGTGTTCACCTCTGTTTTTGTTGGTGCCTTTTCGAAATCCTGGTAGGCAACGATACCATCAGCATCATCGTCCAGGGCCTCAATGTTACGGTGCAAACAAGGGAGGCATAAACCGCTTGCAACTTATATATAGTTCACATGATTCCATGATGTTGCTGTGTCATACTATATACATATTAAACTAATAATAATTTGTATATTTGTCTGTCACTGATGTAAAATCGTCGATGTTCACTGCCTGGAACTCTAAAACACAGTTTTAGAATGGATGAAAATGGTGATTTCCAACCATTTCCAAGTAAAGATTTGGTTCATCATCCAATTGAAACCAACCATACAAAATGGTTGTTTAGGGGTACCAGGTGGACTACACATGATTCCTGTTCAGATTCCGCATGTCACCTTGAAAGGTAAGCAGTAGCACCATACAATGATGTCGGCCCAAGGAAGCATACTTTTAGAAAACATCATCCACATGAAAGTACCTTAAGATGTGATATATGATATAAATTGCTGCTGGTGTCAAGTTGAAACTGACTCTTTTGATTAAACAACATCTTGTCTCACTGTCTTACATTCTCAACTGCCGAACGAAGTCAAAGTTCATGGCTTGCAAAAATCAAGCTGAGAAACGGCTCAACAAACCCGTGTATGTGATGACATTCCATGAAATCCTGATTGGTTAGGCCTATGAAATAACCCCAACACGACTGGATAGTAAAATCCCAATAACCCCATGTATATATTGCAAATGACCATGGTTTTGGTCACTGCCCTAAATGAAAACCCGGCCAGATGTACTCTGTAGTGGTTCACTTACCATCCCACTGTGAATTCACTTTTGATCCTTTGACCCCGAGAAAACGAAGAACATCAGAAGATCTCATGATCATCCATGTGGCCTGAAAGATGTACTCAGCATACTCTGTCTTCTCATTGTCAAGGTTACCCAACTGACGCCGGGGACTGATACACCATGGGTGCCCCCAGGTGGGTCTGTGGATGGAAAGGATGCTGGCTTCTTAGTTTCGCCTTCACTTCCCATTGACTTCCCGAATCCCCGCCAATTGAATGTTAGATCTTATAAAACCGGTGCTTGGAAAAGTAGAACAAAGCCTTTAAGTGATGAAGAATCCCATTGCAAAATATATTAGAAATTCAGCATACAAATAATACAGTAATCATATATATATATAAACTCCAATCAAATCCTATGGTTCTCCATGAATCTACACATTCTAAGCCCTTACCTTTCTTGTGATTCTCAAAAAACTCAGCTACTTGACCTGTTGTTCCGAACTTTGCCTGATCCGCAAGGATAGCCTTGAACATGGGCAAGGACAAGTGTAACGACCTCAGGTGTTCCACAATTCATCAAGGCTTGAGAAGTGCGCAAGCTTGAAATACTGTTGATGGTTCAGACATCCTGCCAACCAGTTGAGGTTGGTAGTTTATCCAATTAGTTACAGGGCTTTATATCCTTTATAAATCCCAGGTGGTTGTTTGGGATTTCTGAACCATCAACAGTAATGAGTTTCTGGGTGTTTTCCTACCTCTCTACACCTCTCTACACCTCATTTAGGATAAATTTCATTGTGTATGAAACAAAACTCTCTAGGGAGGAGCGTTGTTGGATCTAAAAAGGATCTTAGGGTGCAGCCTATACCAACAAAGTTCATAAAAAAAACAAACACAGAAAAAAACTAACGATTCTCAGCCAAACTCTTGGCCAAGGAAGGTCAGGTCCAGCTCCAAAGTCTCTGAGTTCTTTTTTTTTCTGGAGCACATTTCGGTATTGTATGTTCTTTTTTATATTCCAAAGTCTCTGGTTGTCGTACATATTACATATTGGCAAGTTCTGGATTGGCAGTCTGTATTTGAAGGTCCGTTTTGACAGTTTTGAATTCCATCTTCAAGTAGTCTGGCCTGTCATGGTCGAAGAGCTTCACCATGCGTCGTAGCACACCCTGGGTTCGTGAACGCCACGCCACGTCGGCGCGAAAATGGTGCGAAAACCCTTGGGATGGGGGCCCCTTAATGATCAAACCCCATATAAACCTTATATTTTAGGTATTTATGAGGGGTACCACAATTTTACCTATGAGTACATAACGGAACCAAACGCTGAAATACTGATTCTGGAGTGAAAGACTTAGGATCCATACGACGGATAGAAATGATATTTTCACTGATAACCTCGATTCTTTGGTCATGTTGCGTCATGTTGACGCGGATTCCCTTGCTCAGATTCAATGATTGGTAGCAACATATTGATATGATCCCAAAATTGCAAGATTGTTTGAGAGAACATATCCTTTCCAAAAGCACGTCATTTTGTTGGTGTCCATTATTCTTTTTTCTACGAGTGTATACTGGGATGCTCCCCTTCTCAATAACAGTGCCAAAATGAAGGTTCATAAGGTTACGCTTATATCAATATAGCTTGCAATTGGTTCCATAATATATTGATTCGATACATGCTTTATACATATGTGTTGCATATGGATTCTAATTCTATGATACATCTAATAATTCAATTCTATCCTCAACATTAATTTCACTCTCCAAAAATCGATCATCTTATTTAAAACAGGTGAGCGGCTATATTTGTGAAAGGTTGTTGGATGTATTGATGGTACATATGTGACCAAACAGCAACAAGTATGGAGATGGTATGGATGTAAATTACAACATTCTGATAGAAAATGCAAACATGCTATTGAAATGTATGAAAGGTGTATTGGAAATGGTGCTGTAATAAACATGAGATCGTTTCTTGGTGACCACTCTTGCTGGTACGGGGTTCGCATTTGAAAGGTCTTTATCATGCCACCTATACAGGTGCTCCCCAACGAGTTATATGTAGGGTTATGAGTCCACTTATAGGGCTTCTAAACGGTTACAACCCCATTTATAACTAGTAGGAGCCCACTTTGTACCATAATAAACATGGTGCTTTTTTTCAACAGAAAAGCGTCCATGAACCTTTTCCCCACGTCGATGTCTTTCACCTCTTCACCACGCTCCTCTTTCTGCATGACGACATCCTGCAAGCGAAGAAGCCAGTTGCTTTGCACGTTTCCAAGCCGTTTTTTGTCACCATTGTGTGAATAATATATTTACTAGTATATATATATATATAATATATATATATATAAATATATATCTTACATCAATAATTACGTGTAATTATATATAGAAGCCGTTTTGCTCATCTCAATTAGGTGATTTTTGCAAGGCCATCATGCCCTACACTATTTTTTTTATATGCGTTTTGTCTGTTTTTCTGTTGACATTTAGTCTCTTTTAATTTGCCCAGAGTTCCTACTCCGTGTAACAAACAACTATGCTAGCCCTCGTCGTTTTTTTAAACATACCTACCCGAAATCCCCAGATAAGTCTTGTGGTCCAATATCAATTAGTTAAACTGACTGGAAGATCCAGGTGGCATGTATGATCCGTGAATATTATACCAAAGATGTATACAGCAAACTACAGCCATCATGCCCGAAATGTTGAGCTTCAAGGATTTGATTGGATTCCAAAAAACAGCTGCTGGGTGGGGTTCCCAATCAATCCTCTCCAGCTCTGTTCAGTACTCTTGGATCTGTCTTCATACCATTGATGGAGAAAATCTTACAGTTGGTATTGGCAGTCTAGACTACCAGTTTTTACAAACACAAATAGACTCTTCGTGCATCCCATGAACACTTCTATTTGCTCAAAAAAAAGGGGTTTCCGAGCATGATGGATTCGATTATATTGGTCGATATATTTGAAAAAAGTAATCATCCTTTTATTTACCAAACATCTGAGCATCACATCCCCCCACGACATCGGGATCTGTTGTCGTCCTTCAAGTCTCGCAAGGGATTCCAAGGAGCTCCCTCCATGCGAGGTGCCCTGGAGCACATGGGACCCGAACTTGCATGAAATGATATGAAAATGACTCAAGATTGTGGCCTCTAAATTTGCTTATTGAAATCTAATTTTCAGGTTGTCAAAAGTGATTCCGAATCCAATTGCATAGAATTTTCGGTTGCTGTTCAAAGATGTTGTACGAAACCATGTTTTTTTCCAAATAAAAATCTGATCATCCAACTTTGAACTTTGAACCTCGCATGGTCCCATCGCCAATAGCCTGTTCTTCACCATCTCTAATGCCTGCGCCCGCTTCGCCTCGTGTTGGAATCCCTACAGAGTGGGGTGGATCAATGTTCTCTCAGATGTAACACCAACCCGGTGTAACAACGGAATTCCAGCCGAAACCGTGCTAATGTTGCAAATCTGTCACATGGAAAGTCACCCAGCGCCGAAATCAAGAGTTTTGTCATAAATCAGTCCCAACATAATCGCAATTTCGCACCCATCACTGTTGGATCTGTTTGGGGGTACCTAGGGTAGTTGAAGAAGGATCAGCAAGGGAAATCATCTATATATTTGGATTCATTATTCGGATTATGATATATCTATATTGTGAAGGAATCTCAATGTATCATGTATCTTACTTTGACCTTGTCTTCTATGTCTTCTACAACTTTTAGAACAATCTAAACATACATTGTTTAGTGTATATAGTTTCTCTAAACCTTCAACTTTCGGCAAATCCGTTGCCTTTGTTGCCCCTTTGAGATTGGACCTGGTGGGACATCATCCAACCACAAAATCCCCGCAAGTGCCGCAGAAATCGGAACCTGTAAATCTGCTTGTCCCAAATCCGTCTGCCGCTTCTCCTCCTTGAATTCAGAAAAATGACAAATCATGTTGGTGGATGCCATGTTGTCGACAGTCTTGATGACGTTCAGTGTTTGAATGTTGGGGGATGTTGGGGTATAGACCTAAAACATGCGCACCTAATAATGTGCCCATGTAAGTATACTTGTATAATATATATATATATCATCTATCTGATTTCTGACATACAAGTACAAATGTCATCAATCTTTTGGTTTCTTGAGGGTAAACTAAGTCACCTACCCAAATTAAGGCCATTGAGGTTGTAAGGTCGGCGGTTTGGTATAGATTTGGCCCAGTTAACATGTCCACCTTTTTTTTTTTCAGGGGGAAGGAGGATTCCCCTTACCAAATGCCCCACGGGAATGGAATATTTTCCTAGATTTGACTTAAATTTATGGTAAAATGTAAATATATGACATACATGGGGCATATGGGCTTACTCAACTGGCCTGTAGGACTTTTCAGTCACAAAAGTGGTTTTTCTTCAAATTGCTGAGATAGGATATCTCCTCTGCTTGCAGCTCTTGAAGCTGTTCCAAGTCCTGCCACGGGTCAAGGCACAATCGTAAATTTCCCCAACCTCCTGGACGGATTTCCTTTCATAAAGAAAATGATGTTGCTAATGTGGAGAATCCGATAAAATCCAATATTCTTTGAAGTTTTCTTTGGAAAGGAAATTTACTTCAGAAAATCATTCACCCTTAGATCTTAGACTTTGATTTGTGAGGCCTCACCGACTTGAATTCCTACCCCCTCTTAACCCGGATAGGAAGTGTGCAGGGTCGGCACCAAGGTGCTTATTTACATCATTATGCATCCCAACACAAGGCTGATGGGTAACATCTTCCAAGCAAACCGGGAAATCAGCTGATGGTGAAGTGTTGGTTTGGGTTGGTGGTTTGGGATTCGAGGGCTACCCTAAGTAACAATCCCTTTCATGAGGGGATTCTAGGAATCCAAACCACCAACCCAAACCACCAATTAACCATTAGCATCATTGGCTGAAGGAAAGGAAAACAAACAGAAACATCACGCCTTTTGCAACTTCGCATTCTCTTCCGCCAGCTCCTTTGACAAAATGCATGGAAAGTTGCGAAAGAATCAGGGCCATCCAGAGAACACACAAACAAAAACACAAACACCTTAAAATAGCGTGTTGATTTAATTTTGTCTCCAAAAAACTCCAGGTGAATCAGTATTTATATGAATGTATTTCCATAAAATGTCCAATAAAAATCTGACAAGAAAAACAAACCAAGTGACCCAAGCATGTAATCTGTCTTCCACCCTTAGAGCTTTCTCTCCATGCATCCCTGGAACCTCGTTGCGTTTCGCCAAGCGATTGGCCACCTCACGAAGAATTGGTTGGAGAAAAAACATGATGATGAGTTTTGATTGTGTACTACGTTGTTTTTTTGTAGAAGCAAAGACATGATCATTTAAATAGAAACGTAACACATGTGTCTGTGTGTACAAATGATAAGAGAACAGTTGGTATAAGTTTGAATCCATGCGAACCCTTAGATCGATGTATATCTTATATAAACCATGTTGTATTTCCTTTCATTAAACAAAAAGCAGGGACGACATGCAATTTTCATCAAACAACAAACTCTTTGAAACCATCTGAGCCACAAAAGAACCTTATAATTTGCCAAGATACTGGTTGTTTAAAAGGGATCTCTCTATAATGGTTTATTATACTCCCCAGGTCCCCACATGAGTGGTAGTTTCCCATCCCCTATAGCTCATCATGGACATTCCGTTTGATGTCCCACGAATGTTTGCTACTCAGGTTCTAAGCTGGGTAAGCTGGGCCGATAAACTTGTTGTTGTGGGATGTTACCCAACATAATGCTTGGTAAATCGACTGATTTCTAACTAGTGTTTCACACATGGCTGCTGGTAAAGTACGTATAGCTGTAGTTAAGAGTACTGTAAGAGGAGCCTAAAAATTCGGGGATTAAGTGCCAAACTAGAGTACCTATATACAGTCAAAGTATCACAAAGTCATCAACCTCAACTCTCCCTAAAAACTAACAGCAGCTCGCCCCCTGAAATATAAAAGTACTAGTCTTCCAACCATCAATCTTCCAGGAGCTTTTTGCTGTTAGTTTCAGTTTCAAACATCATTGGATCCTCCAAGGGCTGGGCCACTGGACCTTTATTACTACACTCTTGTAAACTAACATAGCTGGCTGCAAAACGGACCCGGATTGAAGATGTATTTCCTATTGAAAGTGGGGATATTCCAGCCAGCTATGTTAGTTTACCAGAGGGTACTATATAGATATGACCCAAATTGTTGTGTTGCTCCTCTTTGGATACCATAATAAAATAGATGGAGCCTAGCCCAGAACAATTTGTTTATAAGTACTATGTCTCAATAGAAATGCTCCAAACAAAAACACTTCAAAATCATTGGACATCTATACCTTTCCTTTTCTGTAGCTATCATCCCCTTGGAAAAAAAGATTAAAAAACAACCTCCAAACGGCAGGGTATCCATCCCATCCGGCACCTCTTCCATGCCAGGGGCAACAGATCCACCGTCTCCCTGATTTCGGAGTGGTGTGACAATGACTGGTGAGCCGTGCTCCAAATATTGACTGCATTCGAAAAAGTACATGTATATAAGTATGCGTATATATGTATACGTGTAAGATGTATGTATATATGTAGTTAGATATGCAAATATTCAAATATATAAAATGTACCAGTATATAAATATATTTGTGGATGTGTTCATATCAAAATTTGATATGATACATACACAAGCAAACTGCGACAATTCGCCAACACAACTTAAGGCCGTTTACCGCCGTTAAGGACTCCCGTACCCAAAACAAAATTAAAGTCATTCTTGGAAGGTTTCCCTTGCTGAACCACATTTGGGTCGGGAGGTCTGCTGATCTATGTACATATGTATATAGATATATATATATATATATATCAACATTTGTGCACAAACATACACGTGTGATATGTATATATTGTAAATATATATATATTATAGATATGGGTCATATTAAATCATGATAAACAAATGTGGTATTTCTAAATCCAGAACCATCTGCGGGGTTCAATGATATTGAATGATTTTAAGCTATGCACAAATAACAAAGCCAACCATATTGGATCAGGTATTTGTACAGTAGCTATATCTCATATTGCTAGAGGAAGTGACTGGAAACTTTAATGAACAATTATATACAGTTATCATGTTTTTCTGGCCACAAAATAGACAAGCTTAAGGCTTAAGCCTTATCTTTCCTACTAAATATACAGTATGTAAATCTTCAAAAGTTCAGTCCGGTTGGCCTGCTTGGCTCAGTAAACTCACAGCGGATGTGACCGTTAACATTGTGTTTTTGTTTCATCTGTCCGTTGTGCATTCCAAATCATCAAAACGGATTGCCTAATACCCTGCCTATCGTCGTACCCCAGGTTGCCTCAGGTTTCCCTACCAGAAATCTTGACTCCTCCAATTGTCGTGTCAAGTCAACCTGAAGTTTTCAGTGAAGCTGGTGATGCACGGGCAGAACTCTTCGAGGTACTATCGAGATGCCAGGAAGTCTGTGAAAGCATTGCCATATATAATCCATCCATTAACAAAATATATTCCATCCAATTAAGGTTAATGAATAAAATGAGGATTCCCACAAGAGTTGGAAACACATACTTCCATGGCCTTTGACTCTACAAACCTGCAATCCTCAGTAATTTGCAACAACTGACTGGAGAACAGATCCCAAATGAACTCTGCCATGTTGGAACTTGGATGCTTCAAAATCACACCCCGGGACTGCTGCTTGGAGAATATCCATTTGTGTTTGCCCAATTTGGAGATCCAAACTTGGAAACAAAACATCTTGAGTTGGATTTGCTTCAGTTACTTAAACAAAAACATCCTCAAATTCAAAATTGCCATTCAGTCGTTGGGGATTTATACTATGATGTTCAACTTCCTGAATCTTCCAAGGGGTGCTGAATGGATGATAGGGGGTGCCTATACACCATCCCCTATAGGGTGTAAACAGCACCATTTCCTTTTGGGGGGCCCCCAATTGTTTCGTTCGTCACAGCCCAATGGGGAGGCATGGCTCCTACATACATCTTTTCAGTGGATATGTTTTCTTCGCATTCAAAAGGTCCGGGAAATGTTGGCGAAAGACAGATCGAACCATCCCGGGATGCGAAAACATGAATACATGTGCAAACATATAAATATATATATATACAGTATATATTTTTTGTAGATATGTCATATACACCGAAGAATATACCTAAAATTAATCAACTTTTGGGACCATGCTTCTATGTATGACATGATATTGTTTTATTTGCCGGTGTACTTTTGGAATTCTCACATGTCTTGTTTTCCTGTTCCCATTCTCTGCCCGTACTCTGCGCCTGCAACCTCACTTGCTGCTCCACTTGTCCCTGGGAAGCAAAAAATGATTCAGCTTCCGTGCCCAAATGGCCAGTCATGCCATGACTTACAGCATAAAAATCGTCCAATCCCAGAAAACATCATTTGAACGTATTCAAAATCTTCTATAATGAAGTTCAACCTGTATTACATAGACATACGTTGAATCAGTATGAGGTTTCACCCAAAAGTCAGATTCCCTCCACATGTCTGGGAAAAAGATGGAAAAAGAGGGGTTCTCCGGGTTCTCCGTCTCCAAAGGTTAAAACATTATCATGAATTCAGCAAATCCAAACATCTGGATCATATTTATTTACGTACGGAACAAAAAAACAAATGCAATGCAATTTTCAGAAGGATCTCAGGTTCACCTGTTTTCACAAAAATCAAAAACAGTTGTTGTTTCATTAAAACCGCCCTTTTGAAAAATGTGCTGCAGGCTTGGTCCCCTTAAGACTTGTTTTATCTGCCTGCAGTTTCTCGTTGGTCTTCCGGAGTTCTTTCACTTCCTACGGCGAGCCACGCGTGGCCATCGGGGACCTGGACGTGAAAAAAGACTTGGGAAATAGAAAACAACGAATAACCCATCAGGATCCATGGCACTGGTATATTTACCTCATTTTTTCTTTACCAAAAAAAACAACTAAATCTATGCAAATATACCCTACGTGGATCCTATGGGCAAAAAAAACAGCCTTAGGATAGACTTCAAAGGACTTCAGAATAGTTGAACTCGGGGCAATTCTGACCCAGTTTTGTGAATCTATCGAATGTCTACAACATCTAAGCGCATGGTATACGTAAACATAATCTATCTAAATATTGGAAAAATCATTGTCAATGTATGGCATAGCTAACACCACAATCGGTTCGTAGTTTTTGGAGCATTCACTGGCCTCACATTCTCTTTTGGCCGACATGCTGCTATGAAGAAACCTTGGTTTTCATGTGGTTTACCATGCTGCTTACCATGTCCAAGGCGGTCCTCCTCTGCATTTTGCACCATCACAGCTTGTTGTCGCAAGTGCTCCTAGTGAGAGACCCTATGAAAGGACGGTCAATCCCAAGAACTTCGGTGTCCAAGATGACAGTCAAATGAGTGGAGAATACAGGGTGATTTTGACCGTATGTTTCTTCCAGCTCAAGCAAATGTCAAACACATTGCAATAGTTCAGCCCCTTCTTAGAGATTGCTTAGCAACATGTCCAAAAAATTGTGTAAGAAACAACAAAAATCCTCCCAAACCCTCTGATCAATTTTGAAGCATCCGAACGGACATGGAAACATGGAACATCTACCCCTCTACAGCGTCTTGGTTTCACATACACAAGAAGGATATCTATGAATCCAAAAAAGATCAAAAAAAACAACAACTTCAAGATGATATAGGGATCAAACAGATCAAATTATTGAAATTAGAGATACTGAAAAAATGAGGTTTGGTTGGAAAAACAGAAACCTACTGATATCCCAGAACAACAAGTATATGATTGTTACATGTGGTTAAAGTTTAAAGATTACTAATGTTTGTTGTTAAATTTTGACATTTGAAGCTTTTCAAATGGTCCAAAGGGTGAATGCATGAAGATTCCTTTAATGTGAGATAAAACTGCGTGTGGTATCACAATCGATTTTCCTGGCCACTCGGGGTCAGTGTGACCATCGAATCTCCTCGTATTCCATGCGGATTCTTTCTCGCACCACTGCCTGCGAAACCAAACAAAAACATGGTGATTTCCCCAATTCAACAGGCCATGAACAAAAGGCTATGGGAAGGAGACATATCCCTTCTCACAACTCTTTTGAACATGATTTTCCTGCTCAAAAGCTGGGAAATAAGCCAGTTCCCTCGAGGGTACCACATCACTTTCACTGGAAATACAAATCTATCGAAAATGCCAGAACCAGGGCTTTTAGTGGCAAGAGAAATACGCTTCTATGGAAATCAAACAGAAATAGGAAGGGTGGCACTTGCAAAGACACTCTTTCTGAAACATTCGATCAATCAATCAATCAATCAATCAATCAATCAATCAATCAATCAATCGTGATGAACTATACGTCAATAGGCCTGAATGTAGAGGCAACAACCAACTATATCATATAAAGTCCACTCCACAGTGATCAATCACAAATCATAGAAAATTATGGGGAATCATACATCCAAAATCCATCTACCCTTCCTCTCATAAACATGGTTCAGTGAAAAATAGGTCCCTTCCTATTTTGAAGTTACCTTTCAAATCGTGGCCAGTTTCCACTGAACCATGATTATGGGAGAAAGAGTAAACAAAACCTCAAAAAAACAGCCTCAAATGGATGGAAAATCATGGAAATGGTTACAATATGTTACAATAATTCCAAGCATTTCCAAATCCACGCCTAGTTGATGGTTTCAACCCCATTTGAATAATATGCGAACCGTCGAATTGGATCATGAAACCCCAATTTGTCGGGGTGAAATCCAGCCTCTGGAGGCGCTACCACATCAGACATGCTAAAGGTCACCTTTTCGGGCCGAGGGTTTAGCGGTGAATGAAAGGATGAGGCCGTGCTTGAAACCAACAAAAACGTGGGTCTGTGGGTTTAGGAGAATGGAATGGTTGTTGTTTGTGTTTGTGTGATGTGTTTTTTTTGTTATATTTTGTTTCATTGTTTGATTGTTTGTTGATTTGATTGTTTGTTTGGTTGCTTGCTTTGTTGTTTGGTTGTTTGTATTCTAAGAAGTCAACACACATTTGAACCATCAACAGTTCGTTAAAAAAAACATAAATAACATCTGATATCTGGCATTCCATGGCAAAATTCATGCCGTTTGAGGCGCGCCCAAAGTGGCAATCAAATGGAAGGTCAATCCCAAAAACAACAAAGATGTTAGTTGGGTTCTATCAAACAATATACACCTATGTAAATATATATACAAATATATCATATGAAACTATTTATAGATTATGTATAATATATCTATCCAAGTTTGAAATTTCACCAACTAGATTTCCCTGAAGGGGATTTCCAGTACTAAAGTTACTAAACCACCATTTGGGGTGAGGTCGCTATAATTTGACCAGCACCATGCTGTAGACTCTAGCTGGCAATTAGTTGTTAACTCGTTTTAGTCCACAGTCTCTTCAACAAATTGGAAATTAATATCGCCGAAAAAATCTCAAAGTCTTTGGAATATCTTGGATAGATTGTATCATGTTTTTCTCTCTTGTGGCCTCGGTTTTTGATCTTGAAAAAAACTCTGCTATTTTCGGGGCTGACTTTTTGTGTTTCGGGTCCCACAACTCTGTCAACTATTTTTTCGAACCGTCAAAAACAACACACCGCCCTGCAACCGGATTTCTAGGGATCCTTACAATCATAATAGGTTGTCTAGTTGGTGGTTGCACCAACCCATTTGAAAAACATTAGTCAAAATGGATCATTTCCGCAGGTAGGGGTGAAAATAAACATATTCAAATCATATTCAAAACCACCACCTAGTTATAATAGGTTGTGTTTTTTTGTTCTAGGGCTAAAGTCACCAAAGAACCAGGGTGAGCTGATCAACTCATTCAAATGTTTCTTGTTGTTCATCTTATTCTTATTTTTTTGTTTACCAGTTTGGGGTCACATGTTCGAACGAAAACTTGTGCAAACAATCCTTAGTCAACACTTATTTCACCAGTTTGGTTCACATCTTCTCTCGACAAAAATCCGTTCCCATGTGGTAAAAACGACCGGAACAATCCGGTCAATGTGTGAACCATCAACAGGATGACTCGCCCTGAATTCAACCCCATCGATCAATATCCATATTACCTCCAGCTCACCTCTCTCAAGCGTTGCTGCAATTCCTCCAAATCGGCTGATAGCTGAGCCACCTATGGACAGGACACCCAAATACATACCAATCTGAAACGACGTGAACATCTCAGGTGTCTTTTTTGGTCCAATTTTTTGGTTGAATATTCAAAAATATTTATATATGGCTGGGGTTTGCGCTATCCATGATATTGGCGCCATGTGGGACTAGGAAGCATGGATTTCCAGCCTTTGACCATTAAAAATAAGCTAGTTATCTACTATTTATATATTACTATAAGTTGTGAAGTCAAATTTAGGTAGCCATTTTTACACACTTGTAGCCTTTACTGGCATCCAATCGATGCGATTTCGAACTTAGAATGTGAGGAGTTCAATTTTTAGTTGGTCTGTGGGTGAAGGATCTGTACTAAATACCTAGTCTTGACCTGTTCCATGTTCACCATTTCGAGGTGGATTGGTCAATGGCGTGTTGGGGGCTTGTTTTTTGGACTCCAATCGATTCTTCTTTGAAGGGTTTATTCTTCATGAGTATATGTAATAACTAGTTGGTGGTTTCCAGCCATTTGCAACATATTATTCAAATTGGATCATTTCCCCAATTTTCGGGATGAACTTTAAAAAAAATATTTGAGTTGCCACCACCCAAGTACATATTGATGTTTTTGCTTTTCAAGGCAATCTCCAAGATGTCAAGCACCAACGCACTCAAAGCATTGGGGATATTGCGAGGTCCATGGTTTTTCTGCCAGTATCTGAGTTTTCTCTGGCTCCTATTTTGACACAAGATTGGATGTATAGATAAATTCGACGTAAAACAAACATTCAACGCATGACTTATAACCTGTTAATCATATGTTGTTCATGTAGCCCCTATCAATATCGACCCAACTGTTTGAAACAAAAACGTAGATACTGAGTATCAATTGTTACTCTCTCCCTTTATGGAACTCCAAACTGCTACTCACAGACGTACAAACAAATACATCATGCCTGGCTCCTTTCACCATGTGCACTCCCCTTTCATGTCCGTCACAGTCAACATCAAGGGTTCACTTATCTAGAAAAAAAAACCAACCGGATGCTTGGCCTTCAATCAAACTGCCAAATCCAGTTTGATTAAAAGGAGATCTCTGGATAGCTGGCCTGCTTGTCTTTGACAGATGTTTTCTAGTTGGTGGTTTCAACCCATTTGAAAAATATGAGTCAAATTGGATCATCTCCGCAAGGAGGGATGAAAATGAACCTGAAACATATTTGAAACCACCACCAAAATAAATGTAGATGTGTTTGCTTTTCAAGGCAATCTCCAATATGTCAAGAAGCACCAAAGCACACATCACATATCAACCGTCTCCAACCGGTTTTCATGAAGGCGAGTCACTCTAGATGTCTGTGCTGCAAGGAACTTTTCTAAGTTGCTCCTGGCAACCGCTGCCAGGAAGGCGTGTTTGATAAGTAATGGCTTGTTTAGAAAAAGTGCATCCAGCATACACAAATGGTATACAAAAACCAGAAAGCATATAAAATCGATGTTTTCTGACACATCATCTTAGTCATAACGTGTAAAATGATATAATCAACAAACCATATTTCCGCTGTCAATATGGGTATCTCTCACTTTGTACAATTTATAGCAAATCCAATGGTGTGATCGACAAAACAATCTTTAACATCATCAGCCGTGTAAAAAGATTGCCAATGCACGAATCCCAACATTGATTGCTTACACGGGATGTAACTAAACTGTCCAAAAACACAAAGTCAGTGGCGGCCTTTAAAGGTGACGGCTTATTGGCATGTTGCACAAAAGGCTGGTAACAGGAGAAAGTGACAGTCAAACTTCAATGGTTCTTCAAGAATAACAACTCAGAACAAAAATCGGGAAGGTCCCTTCTCATGGTCTATCCAACAAATTCCATAAGGAAAACGAACAGATGCAACATATTTTTTGTTTTGCTTAAACCAATTTCATTGATCATCCTTGTTCAGGAATCCATTTTCACCAATTTGTTTCGATAGCTTCGGGTCTATGCCCATACAAGTGCTCCTTCCATCCCACCCTGCAACGATGCCTCTGACGTTCGGAACGCTCGAGCTGATGCCGCAGTTGATCCTCGAAATCGTTATCCAAATTTTAGCTCAGCTCGGTCTCTTTAGGATGTGCAACGACAAATGCAGACATGCCGTCTTGATTTTGGAATTTCATAATATAAATACCCTGGGGTGCGGGTTCCACTTCAATTCTGTCTTGTGAATTTGTGTGTTGCTTTCGCATCAAGTTCCAACTTCATTGCTATCCTGACAAGAGCAAAAAGAACACATTTTGGCGGTGACTTTGTATGCTGTTGGAAAGTTGGCACTGATTTGCACTGTAGTAAATGTATGTCAAAACATGTCGTGGTGACACGTATATATTACCATATATTCACTTTCAAATCTGCACACCCTCAAAGTCCTATCGCAAATTCTATGTTGGTCATATTTACCGATTTTCGACTTCACTATGTGTTCACCAACAACTACACTATGCTAAACTACATCTACATAATCTACATAGTTCATCATACTTCAATCTCAAACATTCCGCTCCTAAACGCTGTCGAACCCTCAAAACCTACGACCTGTCGCTCCTCCGGTGGTCTCAGGGCTTCTTCTAATGCCTGACGTCGTGTCTTTCGTGCACTGCGCCCATGGATGGGTGATGGGTTTATGGGATTCGGTTTTTTGTAAAATCTATCTAGCTACAGTGCTCAAAGCCCGAAAAAACGAGTTGTTCATCAAAAATCACGTACCCTGCGCCCCACCTTTTTTTTTCTCAGGACTATGAAGTTTGGCATCCAGTAGACAAAAAATGAAGTTAAAACCTTAATTGCAAGGACTTCAATGGATCTTCTTTCGAAGAAGGCCCTGGAATAAGGAGATTATCAATAAATCATTATTATATAATGATGATGATCCATCCTTGGACGGTACTGACCAAAACATCACCAAATTGGATTTTATAAAAACGAATCAGCGCCTGCACTTCCGTCTCTGGCGATCCAGCTAAAGTCGCCAAACCTTTTGCTCGGAATCATCCGGTCAACCCACAGGACTTCATACAAATCCCTTGGTTCATCATCTTTGAAACACCGACATCCTATTGGCAATTTCCGACCTGCAATACGCGTTTTTCAGCAAATAAACAAGGTGGCCACCAGCCATAGGATCGTCATTTAACACAACTCCTATCTATTGATGAAACAATTGGTATCCTTTAGTCTCAATGATATCAATAGCACATAAGGATTGCCTTCCTCTGAAAAAATCCAAATAGGAAACACATATTTCCATCCTGTCATGAAAATGAATCAAGTCCATCATATATCCCCGCGTGTTCTTAGGCACGTCTGTGGAGCCCTGACGCTGTTGTAACTGCTCAATCTCAGTTGCTTGTTGGGAGAGCCGTTTCGCAGCCTTGGAGGCCGAGAACTCAAGGGGTTAGGTAACTTAACACCCAAGCACTCAAGGATACGCCTCAAGTGGTGGAAAGGATGTTGAAACATGCTTAGACACAAGTCATACAAATCCTGAAATAGTCATAGAACACATACGCTCCAAAGACTCTCGCACACTGTCCTTTTTGTTGAGGAACTTATTGAATCTTATTGGCTTGTATTGATTTTTAACAGATATACACTAACCATAGAATGCACTTGCTATGACACTCCTCTACCAACTTGGGTTTACCTGAAACCCAAACAACTTTGAGATCTTTCACCAGATTGAAGTCATAAATCTGCAAATCCACTAAATTATTTAGATATATGTATATAAGATGTGAAATGCTAAATCAAGTGCCAAAAAAAAATCAAATATTTGCAACATCGAAGTATTAAACACACACACACGCACCTGTCTGTTTAATCGTGAATGTACCGTTTCAATGGTGATATTAGTGATGTATGATTTTCCCATGGCATCTCTGGGTCGACTTGTTGCCGACTCTTTGGACACAATAACTGGTGGTTGCACCAACCCATTTGAAAAAAAAATAGTCAAAATGGGAATCTCCACCAGGGGTGAACATAAAAAGTGTTTGAGTTGCCGCCACCAAGATGACTATCATTGTTATATTTTCACACTTCGTCATTAACAACATAACAACAGGCAAAACTTAGGTGCCCTTCAAGTAAGTCCCTTGCACCAACAACAACATTGGAAAACTAATGGTAAACTCCCGTTTTTTAATTTACAGCGATCAGCTAATGGTTAATTGTTGTAGGGGTACCCCTTAGTATCAATCCCTTTCAGAAGAGGATCCCAGGAATCCAAACCATCGGGCCCCAAACCAACAATTAACCACTGGGCCCCTAGTTATACATGGAGTTATAACCCCATAAAATGGCCGAAAATAAATGGATAACTGGGGTTGTAACCCTGATTACTTGTAGGGGCCCCGCAACCATCAGTTGAGGTGACTTCGCCACAAAAAACATCACTCGCTCGATCCCATGACCTCTTCTTTCCAGGTGGTTGTAGCAGCCAGTTCAGCCTCAATGGGATCCGTGAAGGTTTGTGGAACATGAGGGATCCATGTGACGAACGGCATGTTTACCTCTCCATGAATGGTTGGTTTTTGATGGTACATGTGGAGAAATATACCAGTCCTATGATCCTATGGGTAATCGAATAGTATCAAAAAACACCCGCAGGGGCTCACCACACAGGTGTTTTGGGTTTACAAATTGTGTCAAAGAGGCTATGTTCAGACGCTATGTTCAACTGAACATCTCACTTTCCAATACAACACACACACAAAATCGAAACCACCACCTGCAAACAAAACAAGTTAGGTTTAGTTTAGTCTGTAAAAACAAAACAACTGGTATACTTGGCATTCAATGAGGTTTTGATTTCCAAATCTCCAGCGACAGTCAGCTAGAGCTCTTTACTTCTACGAATCATCACTTTCAGTGCAGGTTTTGGGTGACGGGAATGCAGGCATCTCTCGATGAGAAAGGGCCTTTTTGTTTTGGGAGCAGAATCTAAAATCCACAAGGACCAATCAACCATGTCGTGATTGATGGATGTTAAATATTTCAACGCTTTAAAACCTTGAAAGTATATGTAGATCGGTATATATGAGCCGGTTCTTCTTTCACATGATTAGATTGTGAGATGTTGGACAAAAGCAATGTATTAATTGATACCTCGTTGCGTTTTTTCAACCCAACCCCAAATATTCCAATATCCCTCAGACAATCATCCTCACTGTCATGGCACAAAAATGATGAAGGACAATACAAAACACGCCCCCCCAAGATAGCCCACTGGCTTGTTGAGAGAAATGCCCATTCTGGTGTACATTCTATAGAGTACTGTGTGTGCTATGTACTGGGAACCGCAAACAACCAGTTTCAAACGAATGTGTGTTGAAACAACCAGTTCAAAAATATGGAAACGGAAACAATGCAATTAAACAACCACTCTTGAATACAGTAGATGTTTCAGGATCCAGAAAATACACTTCAAAACACAAACCACCATACGTGTTTAACATCGCTCCATGTTCTTTGTATTTGTCTGAAATGTGTTTCCTCCTAAAACTCGAGGCTAGAAGCTAGCAAAGCATTACAACGTGAGCTGGGAAATCATGTCCAAAACCTTTTAACGCTTGGGTTCCGTGGTCTTTTTAACACTTGGACCACCAAGGCTCACGATCACAACAGTTAAAAACCCAACCGTATGTCAGCAGTTCTTAGACTATCCAACTACTGTACCTTCTTGGAAAAAATCCTGGTGCCCTCCCAACATTTTTACACATGGCATTTGGAAATCATACACCTTTTCCCAACAAAAAAAAACAACATTTCTAGGGTTTTTCCGTGTGAAACTTTGGGACTGCAAAGTTCCATGGCCACCAACCCACCTGGTTGTCCAAGCCACACTCAGGTTGTCCAAGCGTGATCGGAGCACAGCATTTACCTGGAGTAGCATCCACTATGTCCCTATACCAAGAAATATATTTAACAATACAAATGATAAATATATGTATACATATATATATATACATATATCAATTTACATATATACAACCTGGACATGGTCTACAAATGTTTGAGGTGATTACAATTGATTGATTCTAGGTATGCTAACACCCGTTCCCAAAAAAAGTTTCCCCTCCTGATCATTTCCTACAGGCTCTTTTTCAGGGGACAGCAAGTTCATCAGGATCAGCATCACCTAATTCATCAAAACAAAATAGCATGCATCAATTTCAACATGCAATCAAAATGTGCTGTTGGCATTTAGGCTATCGCTTAAAACCACCAAAATTACTCGTCATGGTGCCAAGTCAGTGACCCCCCAAAAGGTAGCAACATTGTCATGTGGGACCCCTAAAACTGGACCTACCAATGCTGAGTATATCCGCTCTGGCAGTGATTTTGGCACCGCATCTTTTTGCATCAGATGACGGTTTGTGTTTTTAAACAAGTCTTGGGGTCTTTGGGGGCGGTCCGCTGAGGGTTGTCACATCTATATACATATCCGGCTCGGACTGGCGGGCGGTGCTAATGGCGAGTGCTCCTATCTGACCGCCCTCAACTGGTTTGTTGGGAATGATTCACACCGCCATGAACACATGGACGTCATAGCTGGAACATCTGGAATTGTTCATTACATTTTACTGCAACATCTGGAACCATTGCAAATATTATGATATATCAATACTTCAGCCCTGATGTAAGGAACTTTCCCCCCGGGCCACCGATCTTGCAAATGCCGACCTCGTGAGCCTCTTGAAGGTTCTGAGGCAATTTTGGAACATCGCCTGCCTGAGAAAAACCACAATTTTGGCGACATGTTTTCATCGCCACCCTGGGGTCCATGTGATCCTTGGACCTCTGATTTCGTAGGGAAATACCATGATTTCCTGCTCGGCCACTTCCGAGTTGGGTGGTTTAACAAAGTGTTGCAGCAATATGATAAGAGTCCCGGCTACTTGACATGAGAGTGCAACCTCCAATTCATGTCATTGGGTTGTCAGATCTTCGGGAAATCCATTTTGAAATTTTTGGCACGTTTTTCATAGGTGTCAGACTTTGTGGTTTATCAGTAAACCCATCACCAACACAAAAATAATCAGCATGATACAGTCAAAATCGATCAACTCAAGCTACCCCTCTGTGATTTTGATGGTTTCCGGGTGTTGCAAAGATGACTATACCCATTTAAGGATCAGGAAAGAGACATCATCTTAATCGTTCCAAGTCAGTCCAAGTCCGTTCATCCCACAAAAAGATCCGTTCAATTGATGATCCCGGTTTCCACACCCGAACTTTGAGCACGGCATTCTCGTCATTCATGGCACCAATGCGTTGAAACAAGCGCTGACACTCCTTCAATTGGATGTTCAACCGACGGCGAGGGTGTCCCCAGCAATGGAACCGTTGTTTGAGGGGGTCATTGTTGAGACGTCTTTTTTTGGGCGATATGACGCTGAAGTAAAATATGATTGCAAAAGGAGTTCGAACAATTTAGCATGTTTAGAATATCAATCTTCTTCAATCTTAAACCACGATTAGGTGCAAAAAAAACAATTAGCCGTGATTCGATGAGAACAACCGCGTTCACACTTGATTCAGACGATAAAAAATGCGATGAGCTTTTCTGAAAACAAAATAGATGACACTCATTTGGGCTGAACAAACATGCAGAAACTACGGGATGTGCAAATGTGCATCTTACAAAAAAAACACACAAAAACATACCCCATTATGAGAAAAACAGTCTCTGAAACTAACATAGCCCCTGAAAATAGGCCATCCCAAAAGGAAAATAGTCTTCCAACCATCCATTTTCAGGTGCTATGTTAGTCTCAGGGAGGGTACACCTGTTTGGGTAACTTCTAGTCTATCTTTGCTGGCCTGAACTACTGACATGTACAGAATTCAGGTTTCATTGTGTGCCAAAATTCTTTGGGCAACTGCAAAAAAAGGTGCAACAACATAAATTTCCCAGGTAATTCAGGCTTAAAACATAGAAAATGGATGGAACCACTGCCTAAAAATAGTGTGTCAAACACAAAACACTAAAACAAATATAGACCTCACATGTTCACATCCATAAAATCAAAAAGATTGTGCATAGTTATCCTTTCTTTTGCTCCACACAAATTGAAAACAACATTGATCCCGGCACAGATTGAAATCCTGAAAACATGGGATCAACAAAAAACTGACATCAACAAACAAACAATGTGTTTCCAGTGTTGTGGGGGGGTCTATATCTGCAAACCTTGGAACCCAAAAAATTAAATCAACAGGGGGTCAACAATTGATGCAACTCACCGCCAAGACACACGACATCTACTTTGCGCTTGATTGGATGTTGCCCAAAAATTGGTTTCTTGCCAGCGAAGAGAAGTTGGAACAATTTTTTTTACCAAACTTTCTCAAATCTTTCAACTTCTCCCCTCACATGGCTCCTCCACCAGGAGTTCAAAGGCCGAAACCCCAGCATCTGAAGATAACTGCTGGACCCTGGGGAAAGAAAAAAACAATGCCATCAAGGTTTTGGCAAAGGGATTTGAAACAGAAAAGGTACACCACAAATGGACTGAATCAACATCCGTTGGAAGTTTGTTTCCTTCCAATTAAGTGGTTTGATTTTTGTTTAAATCAATTCCTGAATGTCGAAGTCCAGAAACTCCTTGGGAATGATCCACAAAGTCCAACATGCATTCAGATTCAGATTTTTGAACCTAATAAAAAGGGCCCCTTTCAGGTCACCTCCCAGGTTTTCGTTTCGCAGTTGACATTTCACCAACCAAAAACGGCGGTTGCAGGGAATTGGTGAAAGTTTTTTGTAAAGACCCCGAGATTTGGTGACTGAGTCAGTTACGAAGCCCCAAAAACATCAACTTCAGACAAACGAATATCCTCTGAAATGAATGGTTGGAAGGTGAAATGTCCTTTTGAAATGGCCCCCCTTTTGAGGGACATGTTAATTTTCAGGGGAGTATATGACTTGATGTGTAGCAGTTTTGGATTGGCATTCTTGGTGCATACAAAAAACTGTCAAAAAGTTCCCAATGCCGACAAAATGGACACATGATTGTTGTTTTACTCTACAACCTGGAAAATTAACATGGAACACTACCATGGAAGTTGGGAACATGTTTTTTTCTTTTCAATTGGGTGACGTTTAGGTTCCATGTCCATTTTCGGGAGGCTATTCTTCTGGGCCCCCGCACATCCGATCCAGGACACGTCGCTGAGATGCGACCTGAATCTTCAAATCCAGGTGGGGTCAACCTGAACAAAGATTACCTGTGTTCCGAAGTCAAATTGGATCATCTCTCCAAGGTGAAAATCAAAAATTACATTCAATTTCAATATATCAATCAACTCATGCCAATATATATTAATTAAAATGCAATCCCCAACCTTTTTATCAAAGGTGAACATAGAATCCATCCAGATCTCAACAAGCAGTACCTATAGATTAAACCGTAATGTGTCAATAATGTGGTTTTCGCCATGTTTGTTTGGACAGGATATGTTTTTGCCACCAAAAAAAAACATTAATCTTAGGTTGGGAATTTCAATGTTTACATCGGCTCAAAAAACCGGCGTGTCAGGCGAAGAACCTGAAGTTCGAAGCACATACAAGGTGGGCCCCTACCAGTTATAAGTAGGGGCCCATAACTCCACTTGTATGGGTGAAACAACTCCAGCTGCCTATTTCTAACGCCATTTAAAAGGCTTATAGCCCTAGTTGTAACTAGTACGGGCCCACGGTGTACCATGTCCCAAACTCGTTGTTGTAACACTTTTCCATTGACATTTGCAAAAATATATAATACGTTCTTCTGCCATCATTCATTCCGGCACCTGGAAAACAATATGTTTGGTTCATTGGACACAAATGAAAAATCCAGACACGGTTCCTCCCATAATCATGAGAATGGAAACTGAGGCCTTGGAAAATGAATCCACTCTCACAAATGACCATTTTTCCACTTCCATGCTTGTTGAAACAGAAATAACAGTAATTCCCTGGCAACAAAGTGGATCATCAGCACCTCCCCATGCAATCGGCGCATTTCACCCAAATCCTGGTCGACGGTACTACCACAGTACTCGGGAGGCTCTGGGATAAGGGGTGCTGTCAATATGTACAGCGACATATCAGTGTATAACAGAGGTCGTGAAATTTGACACCAACCAACCAACCAAAACAATGCACAAACAAATAACAACACGAAATGATTCCCATTAAATTTGCATTGTGATTCCTTCAATATTGGTGACATAAAAACCGTTGTGAAAGCCATGTCGTGCATAACGTGCCTTTTGAAATTCGCCGTTGGACTCCGATGAAACAAGAAACACAGTTGGGCGTGTGTCATCCCAAACAAGTAGCCCAATGACACTCAAATAGGCGACAATATGAAACAACATGTTTATCTAACTACAATGATATATAATGATCTATACCCATCTATCTTGTGTATTTCTGAAACATTCCAAAAAACATGACAATATTGCTCGCTACATTTCAACAGTGCACTGGCGTCCATCAGGAAGAACTTTTGTTGCTTTTGGATTTGTTTGAAAAACAAACGCGGTATCCACACATTGATTTCATGAAAAAAACATGGTGCCTTTTATTTGGGGCCAACACGGTTGGCCCACATACGTCAATCCCGAAAACCAAAAACATTTTGCGCATCAGGGAAGAAACTACACTGAAAACATAACTATAACTAAAACTAATGATCAGTCAATGCAGCTTTGCCGGAACAAAGTTGAAAATACAGGAGCATACTGCACGTGAACCCCAACAGAACCCACAACTAACCACATCTACCAAGCAAAACTCTCATGTTTCATTCTGTTTCGCCCAAACGCCGCTAGCAAACCTATGCCGCTCCAAAGATCCCACGTCCTCTGCACGTTCCACTGAAGAGACCACTCCAGGACTTCCCAATCCAATGGCCTAGGCTGAAGCGCGAACATTGTTTGCACATCAACTCGTACATGGGAGTGTGCCACTGACCGTCACCCAATGACGGTATAGTTTCACGTTTGCTGCGATGCTATTTTGCACTCATAGGCTGGGATTTTCGTGAGATGCTACGTATACTGCGCAATATTTTATGGGCATCCCGACACCTCCGGGAGCCGCCGATTGTGGCGAGGCCCTGGAACGGTCCGCAGCAAGCTGCAGCTGGGCCTGGGCTGCATGGGCGCCAGGCGCTATGAATCTTATTAGGCGCGGTGTCGCTTGCGATATTACATTCTATTTTGCATAGGACCAGGATCGCAAGCCTTTAGAAAGCCTCACGTCACCATGCAACGCACAAAGTTAAAAACTTGTACAACCCTAAATAGAGACCGGCTGCTATGACCATAAGGCTGCTTTCTGGGTGATGGAAGGAAAAATGATTTCCCGATGTCCTTGTAAACAAATTGCAGTGCTGCATGGCCTTAGACCACTCTGAAAATCGTAACCCGAAGAGCTGGCCTATACCAAGACTAAAAATGGTCCTAACATTGCAGTCATACTTAAAGAAGCTTGTAGCCCAAGTGGAGCAGGCACAGGTATTCGTGCAACTGGCGCATATGTGGTCTCCTCCAACCATCAAGCGATTGCAAGCTCCGTGAAGATATAGTGATGGGGCCGACTTTGGCGGCCTGCTAATGTCTCCCTAAAGACAATTACTTTCGTGGCGAGTTCCCTCGTTTTGTAGTACTGGCCCAAGGGTCCGGATGCATTTTGCACACAGAATCGCCTGTCTACGTTCATACCACATAGTTCCACATAATTTCTTCGGGCAATTAACGCCTGTTCCCATCAAAAAGTACAAGGCACAAAGTAGATGCACTGGCGTGTTGGTTGGCCATTTAGCGTTCTTGAGTGTAATCCGCAGTGCTGTCTAATAAAAGCATCCCAACCAACTAACCTTTTGTAGAAAAACGACCATTGAGAATGTAATGAACGGTCAAGGATGTAGGCAAAGAACACGCCCGAACTAGGTACGCTACGATGGCACGTTCGATTCAAAAACTAGTTACCAAAAATCTATGCGTCTTGACCTCAATGCCGTCAGGCTGTCCTGTCTAACAAACATCGCAGCAGCCAACCTCCTACAAAATGGGGGTGGTAGGGTCAAGTAGCCCTCAAACCTATGCAGCACAAACACCATCTCATCAAAACTTGTTCCAAACATTCCTTCTTTTCAACATGTGATTCCAATTCCAAAAGATTGTTACACCTCAGTTTGCGCCGCAAACTTTCGTACTTGCTCATACCCACGCAGGCCCGGACTGGGAAATCCCTCGATCTCCTGTTTTCCATGGAACAAGAAAAATCAAATTGCAAGCCGCTCCAGAAAATTCTCAGGAAAGAATAGGTCAATCATCCCAGACAAACTGAAAGGGCGGCCAAATTGAAAGTTCAAGTAATCAGGTGACTATAGTGACTAGAAGTCTGGGGTTCTATCTTCAAAAAGACGGGAATCAAAAGGGCTTCCCAGAGCAAATCCCATTACAAAATGATGTAGTCAAATGCTGCAGGGTTGCCTAAACCGAAGAACATATCAACAATCTCTACAAAATGAATGTATGATATATGTGTGTACCAATATCCAGGCAAATCATGGCAAATCAACGTTTAGCTCGGTGCAAACTTGATCATATTCCCGCGCATGCAACCACCGCAAATAAGAACACATTGTAACTACGGGAATCCAGCTCGTAATCTTGCGCTAAAAATTCTTCCAATCCCCCTGACAACACAAATTAAGTAACTTTTTCAATTTGATGTCAGGCAGCATTGATCATGTATCCGGATGATTGTATTGGATGCTGCTTGGTGGGCGGTTGACTATTCAAAGTCCAAGCCAATTTTTAATGGACAATCCATTTCAATCCTTCAATCCCTACTCACTTTGCAAAAGTCCCGTCTTCCCAACCCACTGGTGTAGCTGCAGTGGAAGCTGGGGAATCTTGTCTAAGCTGAAGCTGGGTTTTCCCGGCATTCTCCCGCAGGAGTTCATCAACCCGAGCCTGAGAATGGGCATTCTCAATACACGAGCAACAAGGGGCTCGCTGAATCACAGCATTTTTCCGTTGGAAAAGGCCTTACTAAAGCCTTAACATATATCTGGACCATGGTACAGTAGTTATTTGGAGTCATCCAACTGCAACAACCATTTATAGATGGATGCTTCAGGTTCCAAGTGATTAGTAATGTATCCAACATAGGCAATTCAAACACCAGCGGAAGGAGACCAATGGGGAGAAAAGATCAAAGTCACAATATATCTTGAGGATGTTCCACCCTGCGATGATGAGCTGACACACATGCGAACATGTGATTGCGAAATAACAAATCTCAATCATTCTTGTATATATCCCGTGAAACACGAAAAACAACCAGGTGATTTCCACAATATTTCCGCCAATTGATTTGAAATCATCGCAACGTTTTTCATTGTTCTTGTTCCAATTCGCCATGGCCGGCCATCCAGGTATTGACAGTGTTTCACTGCCAGGTAGATTCACGGCCGATTAACAAAATATTAACAAACAACTATGATGGTTATGGCTAATCAACCAACCCCCCCTTAATGAACCCCCCCCCTCAGAAATAAGGGTTTAATAAGGCCTGATGAAGGGAAACCAATGGTTGATAAGCCATTAATAAGGCCAAAAACGTCCGAAGTGGGGTGCGTTAAGGGAGGTTGGTTGACCAGTCATGATACGGTTGACCTTTGGAGCCTTCACTAACATATCATAGCCATTCATAGCCCCAGAAAAATCAATGGATGCTTCAAATGAAATTTCCTTTTTGAGGCCTCCAGCCTATTTTCAGGGGCTCAAAGGATGTAAGTTTCAGCAATTATAATGTGTCACTCTCCTTCGGCCACACCCTAATCAAACAATCAGGAAGGTGGCAATACTCTCAAATACACCATGCCAATGGATCTCTTGACCCACCCAAAAAAAACAGATGCTAAATTTGTTGCAGATTTCTTTTCTTTTGACCCCAAAGAACTAGTTGGTTGTTTTTTTCACCCATTTGAAACATATTCGCCAAAATTTCCCCAGGTAGGGGTGAAACTCAAAAATGTTTGACCCCAACTGCGGCACCCACCACTTTTTCCTCGAGACACTGCAGATCCTGCCTAGCTGTGCCTAGCTCGAATGGTGACAATGCATCTTCACGTTTTCCTACCAATCCACTCAAATACCAAACACTAAACACTTCTTCTCCTAATAAAATTTTGGTAACCTGCAACTGGAGTGGTATCATGTGGCTACCAATCATGCATTTTTATATAAAGTGACAAATCAAACCGAGTCTATCTATCCGTCTATCCCAGATTCAGAATCTCATGGAGAAAAGATAAAGTATATACTGTAATCAAATCACGCCATGGGCCATAGCTGGATTCGTACACAGCCTCGACATGACTCTGTTTCTTGACCAGTGAACCTGGCCCTGAGAAATCACGCCTCAATAAGACCTTACTAACGGATAATAAAGGGGAAATGTCGCTTCTAAAGGTATAGCTCTTTTCTCAAATTCCTGACCCAGGTGAGATTCTTGGGGTACTGGTCAAAAAATAAGCGACTCGGGTGAACCCCAGTGCCACGTCCGTTCCGCAACCTTCAAATTGGACAACTCTGCGTAAACTTTTGCATGAGCAATGGAAAAAAAAAACTGGTTGGTTGAACTACACACCGGAAGACTTTTTTTGTCCCTCAACATGGTCATTGGAAACTGTGACAGGTACTTGAAAAAAACCTTCAACATGGTGCAAGTACAATCAAATGTTCACATTTCAAGCTGAACCTCTCAAATAAGGTTCACCGAAAAGTATACGTTGTTGGCCTGAAGAGAAATCGAATGATGCACTTAAACAATTGAAACTGTCCCTAAAGCACGGTGAAATGGTATTAAACATTATTTAAACATTACAGTTATACCCATGTTTTCACTTCACTTCCGCAGTTTGTCGTGGATTCCATGGCACTGTGCATAGGAAAACGTTTGCAATGCAGATTCCGTTTGTCACCCGATCCAGACATCTGAGAGAGTAAATATCCCACAAAGTTTCAAACATCCCAAAATGGTGCTGGATTTGTTCACCCGTTCGCTGTCTGTCTCATGTTTGCAACATGGAGGGTCCATATGCTGCTGGCTTGGGTGTGGGCCCCTCCCAACAGTGGCAAACTAAGGTTTGTAGGAATCCCTTTCCCATCCTAATCTATGGCTCAAACATGCTCAAATCTTAGGGTGCATTAAAGAAACTACATATCTATACAATAGTTTGGTTAACTTTGAATTGGTGCAACCATAAAATTTGTTTTGGGTGTCGTTCTTTCAATCAATGATGGCGCAGCCATACTATTTTCGCCCTTTTTTATTCCATACTGTAAAGTCCAAGGGGTCAACCAAAAATGCGTGGTCCTTGAGATGATCCATGGGGCTAGGATGCCATACTACTACCCAGCAAGCAAAGTACTTTTTTTTTCTGACTGGACTGCTTTCAATTGCGTCAATGCCATTTCATGGATCACACTGAACCACAAACTGATGGAACCAGATTAGTGAAACAAGATCTAATTATGACAAGCTCCGCTTCTGGCATTTCAATCTTAAGATCTGTCAACCACCCAAGCACCAAACTCTTTTTCTGTACAGCCATATAGGGTCGAGCCGAACCCAGCATGTCAGCGCTTGGTCTGCATTTTTTTCGTTACAGGGTACCTCTGCAAAATAGAAGGTAAGTACTGTTCAAAATTAATGACACACTTTACTGTGGATTCAAAAAAGTTGGGTACATTAATTTTTCATGATAAATCATCGACTTAATCAATCCATAGGCTGTAGATCTTTACCAGGTGGTAGGGTCATAACCCCATTTACCCATTGTATTTTCGGCCGATTATAGCGGCCCCGTAACCCCTTGCAGGAAGCCAATGGAAGCCATTGGGAAAACCTGAATTTTGAAATGCAAAAGGGGGAGAAAGTTCCATATTTTCCCAACTATTTAATTACTGCAGGTGAACATGGTGAACATTCATGTCCGCATTAAGAGATATTCTATAGAAATTCGAGATGTAACTTTAACCGATGAAAAAACATGAAAAAATCTCGCCTTTTTCTGTGAGTTGTCCTGCCTCAACACTGTGCATCACAGTGGAGATCGCGAAGGCCAATAAAGGCCCCTTCATTAAAAACAAAAGTAGCTACTGCTACAGGGTCTGGGCAACCCCGTTGGTCTACTGTGTATATATATATATATACATTATATAAGCTGATCCACTTGTACCTACTGATGACTAGAACCAACAAATCCCTTTCATGTAAGGCTTGTAGAAACAAGGTGCATTGTTACTTTCAGCATTAGGAATTTATAGTTTGTTAACGACTCCCGTCAGAACACGTNCCAACAAATACCCTTTCATGTAAGGCTTGTGAACAAAGGTGCATTGTACTTTCAGCATTAGGAATTATAGTTGTTAAGACTCCCGTCAGAACACGTGCTAATGATACTTGATATTCAAATACAGATTATTTTGACATGTATATTAAATGTATATACAAATAATTTTTGTCTTCAAACAAACCAACACATAAACGAATCACACAGATCAGATCTGTATATAGTGTTTGTAATACACAAATCCTACTGCATATTTGTCTTCATGGACCTCATGTCACTTGATATGTCAATACATTTCAATGATATCCGAGACCCTGGAAGTCAACAACCATTCCAAAAATGGTGCTTCCTTTTGGATGATAACAAACCCCTACTAAAATAATGGTGCTTCGGAAACCAACCTATAAAAAATGGTGATTGGACTTCGAGGGTAGAGCTTCTACCTCCAAAACACCTCTTTTTTTGACCAACTTTGCAAACCAAGCACTTTGGCACTGCAAAAAAAGGAACCCTAAGAGGAAATGTCAACAGCGGCATGGTGTTTGATAGTTGTTTGATATACTGAAAACGAGGTTGGGTGGTTTCCAACAGGCTTGGACATGCTTGCGTACCATGCATGTACATCAATCTTTCCTTTATACCAAATTTATAGGAAAATACATTGAACGATATTGAAGCAATCTAGCGATTTTTCCATCCTGAAAATCACAGCATGATCCATATCTATGGATGTTATTTATAGGAAAATGCTGAGTCATTGATGCAGTTTGTGTAGAGTTTGAAAGTTGTTTAGCCAGGATTTTGTCCACAGCAAGTCTATGGTAACCCCAGAATCAATCCGAGACCATTCTTGAAATGCATTGAAGAAAATGTAGCCATTCTACTATGCTAGACATGTTAATATGGACATGTAGTTTTCTTACATGTACAAACAAAAAACCTTTCCCTACTGCATATACATGTCCTAAGTTCTGTGAGGTCAGTTTAGATCCAAATTTCTGGACAATCCATGACAATCCGTAATCCCTACACCCCCCGAAACTAACGTAGCCCCCTAAAGACATGTTACTTGGGAGACTACTTTCTTTTTGGGATGAGATGGCCTCTTTTCAGGGGCGAACTGTTAGTTTTAGGGAGGGTAATCCCACACCTCTTCTCCAACACTTCCGATGCCAGCTTCAGAAATTTCCCCAGCAAAAACGCCACGCCAACGACGCTTGCGGATGTCCGAACGTCAAGGCGCGAACTGCATAAACGAGACACCAATTTGTGTCGTGGGTTTCCAGGACTTGATGATTGTCCTTCCTAAGACGAACAGCAAAAACCGCTGTAAACAAATCCGAAATACCCCAAAAGGTAAGGGCGATCGTCTCCCAATCAGTTTTCAGGGGTAAAAGTCGCTGTTAGTTCCAGGAAGGGTAGATGGACCCAAAGGGCTGGGTTTGCATGAAGATGTAAATGAAAAGCATCCCACATCTTTGAAAGCTCCATGACCTTTGGGTAAAACCCTGTTGCTTCGTTTTCTGGCATGTTTTCATCCAATGAAAAGAAAGGTTTCAAAGCAGATCAAAATAGGCTTCATTCCTAGTTTCATGGCATTTTGGGGGGCCCCAGTGGCCTGTTGCTCTTATCGAAATTGTTCATGGAAACCCATTCGAGGAATATACACCAGCTCCTTTCTCGCCATTGGGCGAATGAGGAGACTCGATTCGAGTCCAACGGATGAATGGTGCATGTCGGGCATACCATCCACGTATCATCGACATGTTTACTGTATACATTGTAAAGTGTATACGGACATTTGGCTTATTCTTACAGGTAAATATTCTACACATTAGCAGGTACTGGTACTGGTCCATTGCCACGAACTGAAACCTTGAAACCTGAGAAAACCTTCGAAGAATCTAGATCTGATGCGCGACACAAAGGAGTCATGACACTCGGAAGACATTCAACATGATACTCTACGGCTCCACGAATCAAAATAGTTCAAAACACGTGGCGCAACTTGCGGCACAACCCAAGAAATCGTAGGACAGTCCGGGTCCGGGGAATACAGACTTACATATTCAGTCTGAATTTTACAGTTCAACATGATGGCTGATCCGCTTCCACTGATTCTTAGGAGCAATTTGAGTTGACTATGAGAATTTCAAACAAGGGGTAAATGGGCAAAGTGGGCAATGGAAGCAAAAGCATGATGGTGTCATGTTCTTCTACTGGTAGGTTGAGATGTTTGATGTAGGGTTTCCTATGATCTGGCTGAATGTAGGCAGGCATCAGTCCATCCCTGAAAAACAAACCGCGGCATTCCATACAAAAAAGATTATACCTTGACCAGCTACAGTGTAGTGCCTTAAAAATAATACTTTCGCCTCGGCGGTGCTTGAGCCAACCATATGAAAAAGTCGAATTGAATCATTTCCTCATGTTTTGCGGTATAAACAACAAATCCTTGAAATCCCAACTAGCCAAACTTCACGGCAAGGAATCATGGGTGGCGTTGCCCTTTTTCCCCCTTCCGCGAATCAGAAAATTTCATTTCTGCATGGTAGGCAGAGATGACCGCAACAACAACAACAACAACAACAACAACAACAACAACAACAACACTAACACTTTTTGGGTCACCTGGCAGTTTCAATGTGACTAAACATACGTGTTACATGTTACATATAGATATACCACACGTGGATAGCATGGTCTATGATTCTAAATTCCATTGATAAAGCAAGCAAGAGGGCCAAATGGCTACTGCTCACGTGTCTCTACTTACATTATTTTGTCTTGGATCACAGATTCTTTTGCGCCGCAACACGACAACCTCAAATCTCACAAGATTGCACAAGATTCTGTTTCCCACTTGCAGTAATATGCACTAACAGTATAGTATGTATTATAGCCCTTCAGAATGTTGGCTAACTACACCGCTCAGGGTCCAACTACATAATTTCCAGGAACCACAGACCCTAAAAATCCTGGATTTGGAAAAGTATGGAAAAGTTGGCTCATTGTCTGATACGTTTTTAAGGATAGGTATGATACCTAGAGTAGCCATGTCTTCTGAAGATGTTTAATGCTAACCCGCCGCTGCATGGAGTTTCATCCATTTAGCCTCGACTCTGCTTGGATTAGCCTCGGCAAAATCCACATCTCACAGCGCAGCATTTTTGGCTCGTGTCAAATGCTCCTGGTGATCGGGAAATGCCCATCAAGGCCTGGATTGTCTATCAAGATTGAGGAGCCTAAAAGTCCGTCCAATTCCCTACATTTTGGCATGTTCATTGCAGTAGAGGAGTTGGTGCTCCTAGCCCATTTATATAATCTAAATGTATATGTATATAAATACATATTTGGTATACATCTCATATTGAACCCAATGTGGGTGAAATCAAAATCCTCAAGCATCATGGATGCTCTGAGTTGATACCAAGTTACTATGGCGATCTTTGCCATTGCAATACTCACAACGCATCTACGATCTAAGACATCTTGCATGAAAGGAATTGTTGCTGGTCAACGATTGAAAAAAAACGCATATTAAACATACGAGTTTGATGAATCATTTTTAAACATCTCAGAAGTGAACCAAATCATGTCTTACAAAAAATAATGTTGCTGGAAAGCACCTTCCAAGACATCTTTTAGCCTTACAGTTCACAGAACTAGTCTTCAAGCAAAAACTAGTCTTCAAACCCAAAAGAATAGCTGAAAAAAAACAAAGCCATCGATTGATGCGGGATCATGCACCCAATTCTTAAATTGGGGGTTCGGATTTGCCTTTGTATGCCCCGCCCCCTAATAATCTCCCTGTCCCTGACGGAATTGGAAGGATATCAAAGGATATCCCCTAAAACATTCAATATCTTTCCTTCAAGAATCCATTCAGGTTAAAGAACCAGCGTAATAACCACCAAACCACCAAAACCGTCATACCACTGGTTGATCTTGGAAGAGTTTTAAGAAAAATGGCAAACCTTAAGCTCCTTATGGTTCCATTCACCTCCCTTGAGGTCACTTGAAAAAAGTCTACAAACAACCTCGCAAAACTAACAAGTCCCTTAAAAAGGACCTATATTTAAAGGAAACTTGTCTTCCAACCACTATTTTTTCGGGGTTTTCGGTAACTCTCGGTGGGTCAACCGAGCCGAAGCCTGAGAGTTAGTAGGTTCCCTATCCCATAGGATCCATGTATGGAATATTTACGTGATGATTATGGTAAATGCACCATACATGATATACATGGATCCTATGAAAGTGTCAACTGTATTGACAATACCAAAAGTTTTCCAGCAAAAACCTACACCAACACCCAACAACTCAAGCAACTTGAATCCCTTCGTGCCTGATAAGGCAAAGACTGCTCCATGTTGGCCAAGGTCACTCGTTGATTGGGGTCAAACGAGGTAAGTAACACCTCGAGGGTCGAGCCATCCCAGGCAGGAGCGGCCACAGTGATGAGGTCTCAAAAAAAGGTACTAAGTTTTCATACTTCAAAACGATGTGTCTAAATCAACGTTGATTAATGAATTATATGTTTGTTGTTGTTGTTGTTGCTGTTGCTGTTGTCGTTGTGGTTGTGATTGTGGTTGTCGTTGTCGTTGTCGTTGTGATTGTGGTTGTGGTTGTGGTTGTTGTTGTTGTTGCCGTTGTTGTTGTTGTTGTCATTGGCGTTGTCGTTGTGGTTGTGATTGTGGTTGTTGTTGTTGTTGTTGTTGTTGCTGTTGTTGTTGTCATTGGCGTTGTCGTTGTGGTTGTGATTGTGGTTGTTG